>VXBX01009479.1:0-32116 GCA_013400415.1 Scytalopus superciliaris
TTTATTTATTTATTTATTACTTTACTCAATTTAGCATGAAAAATATTTGAGAAAAAATTCAGCAAGGATTGGATTACTTCTTTACATAGCCTTTTCTCCTCATCTGCTGACTTCTTTTTCATTTCCTCTACTTATTTTCTTTTGACAGATTAAAAGAAAATAATTTTTACTACAGATGATTTTATTTAAACTTTTACTGAAGGCATTAGTTTAAAACAATGTAAAGATTACTCTGGATCATTCACAAAATTTAACATGTATAAAAATCTTCTGAATACAAAAAATATTTTCAATACATTTTATATTTATTTTCTTTATGCTAGTGGTAGTTCTCAGGTTTGCATTAAGGATCAAAACTTTGGGTACAATTTGATAAATAAGAAGTGCAAATTTCACAGGTTAATTGCCTGGACTGCCCCCCTTCATCCAGCTGCAGATTGCTCTCTGAAAATACTTCCTCTCCCTAAAAGCAGTTGATAGAAATCCATATTTCAAACTTTATGAAAATATAATATAATTTTTAATTATCTGATGTAGTTTAGGAATCACAGTGGATAATTTCATTGCATGTTCTGTTCTCCCTCCCTTTGGAAAAAGTCGCAGTGATAGCCACAGGAATTCCACAAACAAAATATAACAAGACTGTGTCTTGAAGGGAAAGGTGACATCATCTAGAGGCTCTTTCTGTTTAGTCTGCAATTATATCTCGACATATATTGTCTAGAAATTGCCTATAATATTAATTTAAATTCCAAAATTTGTTTTGATTGAGTCCATGATCATATCGTATTTGTTTTAGAAAACAGAGAAAATTACATTGAGTCCAACTGAAAAGCTTTTATTCTGATTTACAAACAACAGACACTGAATGTTTCACAAATAAGACACAGAACTGATTAATCTGAGATTTGGTGACATTTGTTATAAAATTCAATATAATTTTCTCAAATGTAATTTTTGGGGGGAAGTTATTTGCAGAAAACAAGGTGTTTTACCAAAACCATGATTTGCTATCAATTACTCACCTGGTGTTAACTCTAAGAAAAAGGAAGCAAGTATGGGCTTTTGCCTTGTTTGTACATCATGTTCCCTCTGCAAGGTCAGGCACTGCCAGAGCTCAGATGAAACTTTCAGAACAAGTAGTATGATCAATATGAGAACTAAGGATGCCTGGTTCCCCACAGATTTCTTTTGAGGTTGGTTGACTTTGATGTCTAAGCAGGCAAGATCTATGAATGAAGCTTTTCACTTCTTGACAATATTAATAATGGCTCGCTCCACGTGGATCCTCTGATGTCTAATCAAGGTTAAACCTCCACTTTCATCAGTGGAGGCCCTTAACAGGCTGCCTCAGCAGCCTTTTTTTTTTGCTTGGCACTTGTAAGAAGCAGATTGCATTCGGGACCAGAAAACTTGGACCAGTTTGGGTGCCATTGGCCAGTATTTTTTGGGGAGGTAAGTTATTTGCATGGCAAAGCAGACAAGCAGAGCTAGAACAGGACCACCAAGGTTTTCCCTGGAAAACGAAGTAAAAACCATAGCATTTAGGAAGTAGTACTGAAGTTGAGGCCCTCCCGTCTCACTCTGAGTTAAAGGTTTCTTGCTGTTACAAGAAGGCAAAATGTCCCTGACTGTCTCACAACAGACAAGTGCTGACCTCTGATGGCTTTCTCTGCTCTGAGGTGTTATGGCTTTCTCATTCAAAGAGGAGGGGTCTCTGTCTATGGCTAACCTCTGTGTCTTCCTGCACAGAGAGACACTGGCATCCAGTAATGACTGTGGCTGTTTTGTAGCAGATTACTGAATCTTTCTCAGCAGGATGCAGTAAGTCACTAATAGAAAGATTTGAAAACAGTTGCAGAAACATTCCCAATGTCAACTGGTGCTTCCAAAGGTGCTTCCTTTCAGAGTCACAAAGTGAACAAACAGAGTCAGTGCTAATATAGCTTATGAAAACTCAGGTTATTGCTAGCAGGCAATGAGACTATCCTTATCAGGCGTGAGCAGGAGCTAAGAAACAGCTCCCATTTATGACAGCCCTTATCGACTTACTGAACAGATCAAGCTCTTCCATCCTTCTGATTTTTACTGAGAAACTTTTGAACTGCTCACTTAAAATCAGGGTTTTTTTCAACTTCAGACAGGTGAAGTCTTTATAAAAATGCATCAACATTTCAGTGATAAAAATAAACTTTCTTTTGTGCTGCAAAATTTAACTGAGAGATTAAAAGAAGCTGTTTCTTTATTTTTATCTCGTTTTAATGATCTTGCCAATTTGTCATTTCCCTTTTACTTTACAAACTTGACCAACCTTCACAGGGAGCAAAAGGAGCTGTTGTAGTGCTTCATTTCATTTTGGCTTGCAGAGTTGGACCATGAACTCGTGGTGCAATCCAAAGTAAATTGAAGACAATTAGCATCTTTCCAATGACTTCAAGGAGCACTAGATCAAGCTTTAAATTACAGTCAAGGGATATGATGCTATATTCAGATTTGATACTCCAGATTTCAAAAGATTGTAAATTCTTTTTAAGGTCATTAGAAATTAGGTTTTCTGCATATGTAGAATCCAGTCCTGGTGCAGGCCACCTTTTCAGCTGCTCAATTGGAAACAGATCTTGTGCTTCAGAAGCTGAAATAGTTATTGACTTAAGATGTTGCCACTGTTCTTTTGTGTTCCAGAGAGTGTAAAGGCAACAGGGACATTAATTTGTACCAGTGATGCCAGGAGTCAGACAAACATAAGACACTGTCTGGATTCTTCCTGCTAATTGGAAAATTAGATAACACAGATATTCAAATTTCTAACAGTACCAAGTGATTTTTCACTGTTTATCAAATGATGCAGCTTAAAACAAATGAACTAGCTAAGTGGAAAAGGAGAGAAAAGTGCCTGCAAGTTAGTTTTCTTGTATTTTTCAGAAAAGTTTCCCTGACTTGTTAGGAAAGGGAAAAGGACAGTACACAGACTCATGATTCTGCTGTAGTCAGCAACATCTAAAAGAAGAAAGCAGTTTGGCTAAAAAATCGAGCTTGTTATATTTATACAGCAGCATGTGGGGCAGTGTATTTTATTTGACTTTCAATTGCAGCTGTTGCAACTGGTCTCTGTGAATCCTACAGGCAGGTATAAAAATAATATTTGACTTTAATTTGCAGGTTGCTCATGCACTGAGGAAAATCCACCAGAGCTCTCTTTCTCCTGTTTTCAAGTATAATAACTCACCTGTACATTTTCAACAAAGAAAGGCTTTATAAGGCACCTGCCAGTTGTCATGGAATCACACACTGCCTTTTCAAATAACATATCGCTTCCAGGCACAAGCAGCAATGATCACAAATTACATATAGGTTACAGAAAATGACACTGTCATTGGTGAGAAAAGTATGATCTACATTTTTAGGAGTATATGCTCTTCCTGCTCAGACTGAAGAATTTGAGGTCTTTGCTTGTTTTCTTACAAAGAAAAGAAAAAAGAGGTACTCCAAGTACAATTTTGTTCTTTTTTCCTCACAGAAAAGTAGAAGCAAAAGGCATTTTTATGAGTGTTTCAGTGTGTTGACATCATAAACATATTTCCATATAACATACATTTATAAATGTTGTTTTTAAGATTCCACAGAATCCCAGGAAGCACAAAACAGCTTTAAGCTTCCCACATGAAAACTCTTTCAAAATGAGCCTATGGGAAGTGGTAGCCAAATGTTTAAGTCCTAAAAACTTGAAATGTCATATAAAAGAGCCAGCCTTAGGAATATTTCAGAATACTCATAGGAGTATCTCGGTGCTTTAGTAGAATGAATGAAATGCCATAACAGGTTCATAAGGAAAAATAGGTTCTTTCAAAATTCAAAGTACTACTAATAAACTAGCAATAGATAAAAGTAATGTGTATAGATTTCAGAATACTGTTATCCATACTGCTGTTTGTCTCTTAATCTACCTGAGCAATAAACAGTCTAAGGCAAGGGTGTGCAAGCAAATGGAGAGGTATATTTTTGCTGCATTGAGCATGAGAAAGGAACATATCTTGCAAAATTAAAGGGTTTTTATAGTTGCACATATATAACATATACTGGATATAATGTTTAAACAAATACTTTTAATTCTAACAAATGTAACAAAAGCTAAAGAGTAGATCAGTGAAGATACCTCTCAAAACTAAAATGCTCCCAGCTAAATTAGATATTTTACTTCTTACTTAATACTTTCTGATAGATAGTGAAGAAACCCATAGAAATATTTCCACATGCAAGGGAATAACTTGTTGGTAGCATAAGAAATCATTAGCTACACCCAGAGCCATCCATATTAGGCAAAAACTAAAATAAACGGTAGAGGAGATAAGGTGTTCCACCTGGAAGACTCAGGAATTCATTATGCAATTTTTCATAACAAGAACCTTTAAAGTCAAACACTTGTTTCCTTCAGGTTTTGATAGCAAGCAGAAGCAGTATCTCCATTCTCACAGATGAGAACAGAATATTATTCAGTTCATTGGACCTATTTGAAATTCAAAGATATAATACTAATAATGTATTGAAATAACTGAGACCAGATTCTGATGTAAATCAGTATCATTAGGACTTAGCTTTATTTACACTGTCTTTTTTTTATTATTATTTTTAACTAAATGATGACATTTACTCAAGTAGTGTTATTCATGATTCACAACAAAGTAGCTTAGAGCAGAAATACACCTTTCAGAAATTCCTCATTTTAGTCACCTTTCTTNATTCGCGCAGGCATAAAAAGCATCGTCGTTCGCGACGGCTAGCCACACACATTTTTAACTAAATGATGACATTTACTCAAGTAGTGTTATTCATGATTCACAACAAAGTAGCTTAGAGCAGAAATACACCTTTCAGAAATTCCTCATTTTAGTCACCTTTCTTTGTCAATTACATTTCTAAAAATGTAGTAGGTATAAAATAAAAACTTTCACCAGGTACTTTGATTTGACCAAAGGGAAAAACAGTTGCTTCTTTCTATATATATTTTTTTGCAGGTGCAGTAGAGATGCCTTTGGTCAGCTGAAGCAATATTATTTGGATCACAGTATTGACCTGCAGTGTTTCTGTTAGCTGCAAAACAAAGGCAAATGGTGTATAACCCTGAGATTTGCTCAGTTGGTTGGAGTGTGGTGCTAATAACACCAGGGTTGTGGGTTCCATCCACATATGGGCCATCCACATATGGGCCATTCACTTAAGAGTTGGACTCAGTGATCCTTCTGGGTCCCTTCCAACTCAGAATGTTCTGTGAAAAGTGAACAGCTATAGAAATATTCTGTGAAATTTAGGAGTCTTGAGAAAATTATGTTACTGAGAAATGGTTTAAGTCTTGATTCCTTATTGGTTTCTCATTTTTGTTACTGCTTTTCAGATCTTTACGTTAAGTGTAGATTTCTAGTCTTAATGCAAGAGTGAAGCATTTCCAATCTTCACAGGTGGCTGGGCAGCCCACAAAAAACTTGTAAGACAATGGGGGACAAATGAAAGGAACTCCTGCTCGATATAAAACATATTCAGCTTCGTTACATGAGAGACATTTCTGTTAAAGGAAACACAAAAGAAGTGCAAAAAAGTTTCTTATTGCAATCGTACAAGCAAATTCACCTCATCTACCTTTGCTTAGATGAATCTGCCATAGGGGGATCACAGCCACCAGCACTTGGGCCCAAAAGCTAAAGCCTGCAACTAAAATCAAGGGTCATCTGTCATCTTTAAAGCGGGTGAAGCTGTTTAAGTGTCATCTTTATGCAAGCCCTGCAAGTCATCAGTGATATATGCACGCTTGCCAAGCACTGAAATCACAGGAACATCAACCCAGGAGCTAGCAGAGCAGGATGCATTAAAAAAAAGGCTCATAGGACCAAAGCAAGGAGAAATGAGCCTTGCTACACAGCTGCCAGCAGCAGTCCCGAGATGGTCTTTGGCATTGCAGAGCTGAGGCAACTTTGCGAGCATAAGGCATGACTGTGCAATTCTTACAGCTCTGCCTTGGGCAACGATGAATGGAAGGAAGTTTAAGAAGTCAAATGTAGGATTCTGCACCTAGGACAGAGTAAGACCGGGCACAAGTATAAGCTGAGAGAGGAGTGAGTGGAAAGCAGCCTTGCAGAGAGAGATCTGGGGGTGCTGGTGGGCAGCAGCTCATGTGAGTCAGCAGGGAGCACTGGCAGCCAAGAGGGAAACTCCATCACAGCGTACATCAAACAGCATCACCAGTCAGGTGAAAGAGGGGATTGTCCTGCTGTATTCAGCATTGGTGTGGTCTCACCTTGACTACTGTGGGCAGTTCTGGGCCCTGCAGTTTAAGAAGGCCCTTGAATGCATGCAGAGGAGGGCAACAAAGCTGGTGAAATGGCTGGAATGGATGTCCTCAGTGGAGTGACTCAGGACTTTGAGATTTCCTGGTTTGGGGAAAAGGAGGGTGAGGGCTGGCCATGTTCTCTACAGATTCCAGAGGTGAGGAAGTGGAGAGGGAAGTACTGAGCTCTTCTCCTGGAACCCGGTGACAGGATATGTGGGAATGGTTTAAACCTGTACCAGAGTAGGTTCGACCTGAACATTAGGAAGCATTGCTTTACTGTGAAGGTGGTCAAACACTGGAACAAGAGTTCTAGAGTGGTGGTGGATACCTCAAGCCTGTCAGTATTTAACAGGCATTTAGATGATGCGCTTAACAACATTAATTTTTGTTCAGCCCTGAAGTAGTCTAGAAGATCACTGTAGGCCCTTTGCAAGTGAAATTATTCTATTCTATTCTATTCTATTCTATTCTATTCTATTCTATTCTATTCTATTCTTTATCTTTAAAGTTAACTATTAAGCTTGCCCTTTTTTTCCAACTTACTTTTCATGTATAAAATACTACTTGGAAAGCCAGTTGATTCTGGTTTGGAAAAAGGAAAAAATTACTTTAGTTAGTTTAATTTATACAACATTACACAGAGAGGCTGCTCCTGGTGTATTTTTGCAATCCCCTCCCATCTGATCCAGACTGTGCTGATGCCAGTCACACCCTGGAAGAAAAGTTACATGTAAATATATATTTTTTACTTTATCATTATTTCTTTCACAAGAGTAGCCTAGTCAAGTGATTAATTTTGTTCAGGAAAACCAAAACAAGGCAAGTGCTGTATATTTTAAATTAGAGTGTTTCTAAAAGTGAGTCAAAACAAGTGGTGATTTGAGTAGCACAGGTGAGATTTCATGGTCAAAATCACTCATCAGAAATAAGAGTTCCTGTGCTGAGAAGGAACATTGTCTCTGAGAAACACTTTCTTGCTCTTACTCTAGAAACAGATGTCCCTCCTGGCAGTAGGCAGGCAGTGCCACGGTCAGCAGTATGTACAATTAGCATTATCTTGGACAAAGTGTAAAATACCCCCCTTTTGTTGCAAATGCTCTCCCTTCTCTTATCTTCAGAACTGAGGGCATGGAACCACTCTGCCCCAGTACAGCAGTGTGAGCTTTCCATCCATAGCCACCCTGGGCTCTTCTTGCCTCCTCACAGCCTCTCTCCTAGGAGGTATCTCAGCTTCTTTTCTCAATGCTGCTGTTTCTGTGATACAAGGTTATCAGGAAATTGATGGTAGACAGCATTCAGACAATCTTCACCGAGGTCACACCTAGAAAAACTACCCTGTACTTTTACCTCTTTTACCAAAATTTTAGTCATCAGGGGTCTGATATGCAGAAATTATTAAAATTGTCTAAATTTTCATGTTATGCATTCCATGAAATACTTTAGGTATCATTTGTTTCAGAGTACCTGACAATTACAATAATGATTATCAGTTTAATTATATTATCGTGCAGACAGGACAATGATGGAAGATTTTGTTAGGCGCACTGAAGCTTGTCAGAAAATATATCCTATATCAGTGTCATTAACTCGAATGTTCAAAACCTTGAGTATGTCCTTCCATCACCACCTAAAATTATGAGTTAAAAAAGTTTTTTTCATTGCATGATTCTGAATTTTCCATTTTAGACTAAGATTTCAGATTTTTCTTTGACATGTCTTCTTAGGAGACATGGTCTGCCTTCTTGAGGACAGTGAATGAAGAGTTTCATGGTTTTCTACTTAAGTTTTTATATTGGTAATTTTGTCTTATGTCTGAAAACATTTACTGTGCTTTAAAACACTGTAGGATTCCATTTCGTGCTGGACTCTGAATCCCACTGAAATCCCACACTGTTGACAGAATGGTTAAAATTGGAAAAGACCTTTCTTGTCTTTCATCTTGATGATGTTAAACAGGACTGGATTCAATATTGACCCCTAGTATGCACTGCTATCTACTGGCCTTCAAAAAGACTTTATGCCACAAGTCACTAACCTCTGGGCCTGTCCATTCAGCCCATTTTCCATCCACCTGTCTTCTCAACCAGTCTATACTTTATCAGCTTGTCTATGAGTATCTTACAGTAGACAATATCCACTATCTGGACTTCAGTCTTTACTGGCTTGTTTTCAGTAAAGTCTGAAGTCCTGATAGACAATGTCAGCTTATCTCCCCACATGTACCAAACCAGGCATTTTATGACAGAAGGTTATCAGGTTGTTTGAGCATGACTTTCGCTCTGTTCATGCCAGTCTGCTGCTGGCTGCTACTGGATTGTCTCATCTGGGCTGAAGCTGACTGGAGAAAGATACTAGCAAGCCACTGCAATGCCTGTCACCTGCTTATTCTGATCAGATTGCACTGGTCCCTTTGCCCTCTGAGCATCCAGTTTAGTTCCCTGAGAAGTGACACCAGAAGTGATGCAGCCAGTGGTACATGCTGGGGCATCTGACCTTTTACTCAATGTGTAGTATGGATATGGACTGATGAACACAGACCTGGAAAATCGAAAATCAAAAATCTGGTTAAATAGAGCTCCTTTGAAGAAAGAGAATGTATGCTATTTCAGATATTAATCCAAAAAGGCCAAAATGTCCTGGAAATGAGCCTTTTTCTATTATGAATAATGATAAAGAGGCATTATGGTGCATTACAATTAAAAAATTCCAACTGACACATTTGTGACAATTTCTTCTGCTCTCACAATATTTTTGAGTAACTGTATTGTCTACCTACTTATATTGGGAAAAAAAAATCATCTTAAGCAGTTAGAGAATTAATCTGAAATAGTTAGAGGGAGAAAGAAATAGCTAATCTTTCCCACACTGTCTGGTCTCATCTTCTTGTGGTTTTAATGACCAGAGAAGAGGAGAGAGATGAGGTGGTAAGAAAGCTTTTAATTTACGCACCTGTTTTTGGGAATCAGGAAAAGCACATTTACTGTATCATGAGAGCAAAAGATGTGTGTGTGTGTAGTGTGATTAATATATGGCTAACAGTACAAGTAGGACAAGGATTTTTTTTGTTCTGAGAAAGAAAACAAAGCCATAAACCAAAATATTTTCAATGAGGAAACAAAACGATTAATGATTTTTTGTGTTCCAAGGAAAGCTTTTGGATCAGGATATTACCACATGAAAAAGCAAATCTCTCTTGGCAAAATCAAGACTGGATATAATGCCTCCAGTGCAAAGTCACACAGTCATCAGAAAGATAAACTTCTTGCACTCTTACAGTCTATAGGGGCAGTCCCACCTGAGACATGTACTTATTGATGAAACAAAGCCATGGTAAAGATGCAGCAAAATGTAGTCTCGGGCCACCCAGACTCTAACACTTCACATTAAATATGTTGCTTTGAAATAGAGGAGGTGCATTCTTTTGAGGTAAGTCTCATGAAAAAGAAATGAATGAAACAAATCAATCTGAAATAATGCCTCTAATTTTAAATAAATGTCAAAAAGAAAGAACATGTGAAGTGTAGCTGTTTGTTGTGAGAAGGACATTGATTCAAGAAAGCATACATCATGCTAGAGACTGTTGAAACCATCTTTGGTAAAGCCTGGCAGCCTACTCACTGCTCTGGTTCTGGCTTGGTTGAAACTGGGTCACAGTTTTGCTACACTAACCGGGAACATGCCTTGGAGACGCCTCTGTGCAGTTCTCACAAATTAAGAGCATTTGACTGGGTGTTTCATTCTTTTCCTACCTCAAAAGTATCACATTCTGGGGAATTTTCCAGGTCAAACTGAGGAGGCAGATGGTCAGTGTTGGCACGGTGGCTAGTCAGTGCCTTGCAGAAATGGACCTTCGAAGCACTCACTTTAATGGAGGCTCCACCTGTGGTCAAATCTATTCAGAGCCAAATGTTGAATGATTGGGTCATTGTCCTGAAAAATGATTGCAACTTCTGTAATACTTCCATCATGAAAGCAAATAAACTCTTCAGAATCACAGCTTTGATGACAGTTGTGCAATTCATACATTTTAAATAAAGTCCCTAATTGGCTGCCTGTGAAGTAGAAAGAGAACTGGTGCAGTGAATGGCTTAAATGCAGCAATTACTATATTTCTTATTCTTTGCCAATCTAAAATTAATGAAAAACCTTTCTTGCTGTGACCTTGACAAATGATGGTGTAACCTTTTTCAATTCTCAGAGGGTGCTGACTTCTACTCTGTGAGAAAGTGATGTAAAGGAATTGCAGCTGAACATTTATAATTAGTAAACTGAAACTCTGTGACAGGGAAGAAAGCTAAAAGGCACTGATTGGATTTAACATATATTAGACACCATCCCCAAGGAACAGACTGTTAAGATAGCACTGAGTATTTTAATTTTTGCATACCTGATTATCTCTGGGCACTACTGACTTGAGCATTATTGGATCATCTGCAGAATTCATGTAAACCTGCTAGTTTTCACTCAAAGTCTGACCCTGTAAAATGTTGTATATGTTCAATTCCTAATGTTTTGAAGAGGGGCTTAACTCCTCAGAGAATGGGATGCAGATTGCAGCTTCCCAATTAAAGGTCTAACATTTGCACCGGAGACATTTCACCTGCTACTGTCATTACTTAGGCGTTTTGACATGGAAGTACAGCATAGTTAAACCATCGTTAAACCCTTTTACACTGTTGCGTTTGATCAGCTCTATTTTTATTCCTCCTAAGAGGCAAAGAATCTTTGGGTGATAGATAAAGGAGTATGAGTTTTTGGTTTTTCATACTTATTTGAACAAAAGAAGATTTCTGACCTCCACCATGCTAGAACAATCTAAAGAAAAAGGGAATTGCATGTATTTTACATATTAGGTTTCAGAAATTCCAGGATTTTCCATGGGCTAGGTCATGTGGTTCCTTCTGGTAATGGTAAGCCATTTCTGTGACTGGACTAGTTATGCAAAGCTGACTAGAGTCAGACTGTCCACAGGCACAATCCATTAATAGTGAAAAGAAAAGGTTCATAAGAAGAGTGGTCTTGAAGACTGCTAGCTGTGGTCTTTAAGATCAAAGTCAAAAGCAATAACATTTTAAAAAATTGCTTTTATCATTCTGCTTTTTCTGACATTTATAATAGGCACAGAAGAGAATAACACTGCTGAAGTCATTGGTACATAGGAACAAGAGACTACAGTAAAAACATGAACTTTCCCCTTCATATTTCTTGTGTTGCTAAATCTTATTTTCAACCACCAGACTGTCTAAAATCTCTAGAGTGTGTTATAAGTGCTGGTATGATTTCTATGATCATTTCCTAATTCCTTGGACAATTCAGAAAAGTTCTCAATCCCTTTTCAGAAGCTGAATGTCTCATGTTTTATTCAGTAATTTGTATCCTGACAATGCTTCCTTATTATGACTCCCACCTCCTTGACTCCTTTCTGCTAAGTAAACCAAGTGCAAATGTAGGTCAGGAGAACTAATACCCAAATTCCCTTCCTGTCCTGTGAATGCAGCATATTAAAATTTCAGTGTGATTAGAGAGACTCTGCAAGGTTAGTGGAGCAGGTCTTTCTGACATTCATTTTTATTATATGCTAAGTGTTTTGCAAGTTCATTTAATTTTTTAATTTTAAATTCAAAATAGGCACTTTTTCTTCTTAACAGCAACTGGCCATGTTGGTCCTTAGTTCTGTCACTAAAAAATCAGCCCTGTGATAACAAATGGTCATGCTTGTGTGAGAAAGAATAGAGATTGAAAATAAATTAGAAAATTTAGTGCTTTTTGAGAAGTTATCAGTGAAAAGATGTATCATATGAAATGATCTGGACTGTAACATATTCCTCAAAAATCTCTTGGGGTGATATTTTATTCTTTATTTTCCCTAATTCTCGGTTAAAGGATTGATTTTATTTGTCTAATTCAAGACAGAAGTGATTTCAGATAGGGCTTTTAATTATATTAGCAATCCTTCAATGCAAGTGAAAATGGCAGAAATGGCTTGTGCTTCAATTTTATTTCCTTCCATCTTTATTTTCCTCTCATGCTCCCTCATTTCCTCCCTCCGCTTTTCCTTAGCTTTGGTTATGTCTGGTTTTTTTGAGTAATGTAACTGTAAAACTGGTGTATGGAATAATTATAAGTACTTGGTTTTAAAATTATTTGTAAATGAAAAATCTGCAAAATAATTGGGCCTTAGAAGTAGAAATATAAGAAAAACAATCACTCTGCTATATAAGAATATTTTTATGTGTGTGGAATGAATTTTCCTACTGAGTGTCTTTATACTAATTAAGAAATGCTAAGAAGTATGCTACAGTAAGTAAAATTAGTAGAGACTAAATTATTGAATCATAGTAACTGCAATCCTAGATTATGTTAAAACTGATGGAACTGCCTTCTGCATGAAGACATCTTTCAGAGTACATTTTAATATACATATTTCCCTTCCAATATTGCATAGAAATCCAATTGTCAGTGTTACTACAACAAAGTTGTATAAAGAAACAATTGGCCATGTTACTGTTCTCGTGCTTGTTATCATTAACTTCATTCCATAGGGCACTGAATAACTGCAGCATATTTGAAGCATTTCTATAGTTTTTGTAAAAGTATTTCATAATATTTATTGAAATGGCTAGAGTAGGGAAACTAGACAGAAGCAGTCCCTTAAAACCAAGCTGTTCTGCAGTCTCTGTTCTGCCTTCAGTATTCTTTTTGTGAGGATCTTCTCTTCTTTCTGATCATTCAGCTTTTTTTTTTTTTTTAAACTGTTCTAACTTTTCCTATGCATAAATACATTCAATTGCACTGAGGAGGGCTCTCAGGTGATTTCCAATGAGATTATGTTCCCCTAACTAATTGTTGGTATTGTTTTTATTGTGGTTGAATAAGTAAGGTTGGAATTATATCATTGGCTTAATGCCAGTTTGTTATGTCTCCTTTTAAAAATGGACAATTAGTCAAAGTTTCCTTTCGTATCACTTACATTGCCATTGTAGCAGGTGTCAAGTTTCAAGGTTTCAGAATCACAGAACAGAAATCTCCAGCTGTGGCCAATAGAACGCTATTTGAATTAAAGTCAGAAGGAGCCGTGAGCTGCTGACGTTATAATTAATGCTGGTGCCTCTGCCAGCACCTCAAGCCAGTTTTGCTTCCTACCTAAGGTTCTTCGACTTTTCTGTAGTTTTGAGGGCAGCAGAACAGTTCTATCACATGGTACCTGCTGCTCATTCACACCAGTGTTTTTCAGTAATTGCACTGTCAGTAATAAATTCCTTACACTTAAACCTCGTCCAAAATCCATTATTGTCAATGAAAATCACTCCGTATTACCTACAAGGGCCCTACCAGAACTTGAATCAATCTAAATGTTTTCAAATTCTTTATCATTTACTGATAATTCCTAGAAATGTTTACTTTCTGAAGGAAAAAAAGAAAAGTGGTCTTAAATTCCTAAATTGAAAAAGAATTTTTATTTCAAATTAGCATGAGTTTGTACAAAAACTTTATAAAAAATTCACCATTTAGCACAAAAGCCTTTAAACAGTACTGTAATCAGATCTTTGTTGCCAATTACAGCTTCCTGAGGAGGGTAAGTGGAGAGGGAGGTGCTGAGCTCTTCTCCCTCATGTCCAAGGACAGGATGTGTGGGAATAGTTCAAAGCTGCACCAAGGAGATTCAGACTGCATATTAGGAAGCATTTCTTTATGAAGAGGATAGTCAAGATTGGAACAGACTTCCTAGAGAGGTGATGGATGCTCCTAGCCTGTCAGTGTTTCAGAGGCATTTGGATGATGCACTTAACAACATGCTTTAACTTTTAGTCAGCCCTAGAGTGGTCAGGAAGTTGGACCAGATGATCACTATAGGTCTATTCTATTCTGTTGTATTCTATTCTATTCTCTAAGGTAAAAGTCTAGAAAAGTTCCCCTGAAGTGTATTGTTTTCTTTGTCTTCACGTGTGTTACAGTGATCAGGAGTTGGAGCCAGCTTTCACCTTCCGTTTTCCCTTTCTTAGAGGTGGAAGGCTTTATTCAGGAAGGGACTGGGGAAAATTCCTTGCTCTTTATTGTACCTAAAAGCTTAGGGAAGTTCTCAGACATCCTTTCTATGGTAAAATGAGTTTTTCCACTTCATTTCTTCACTGAAACTGTTTATATAATGTCTGTCTTCTTTTATGCCTTGTACAAAAAAAAGTGCCATACTGAATTTGCATGGACGTAGGGAAAAAGCTGAAATAAGAAAAAGCAATAAATTCATATGCCAATCATTTATCTTATTTTTAAACATCTCATACATTATAAACTTCATAGAAGCTTCAAAGTAATAATTTCCAACAACTTAAGAATGCCTATTTCCTCCTGAACTTTCCATATACTTCCATTTAACATTTAGTGGCCCAATTTTCTCTGCATAGGTCAAGAGGATTTTTTCACATCTTGTTACAGGGAAAAGGGTACTTGAGTGGAAAAGGTGCACTCTATTATTACTACAGAATTTCAAGTAGCTGAGCATATTCATTAGAAGCTGCAGGACTTTAGCACAGATATGAGATATTAGAACAAACCTTGCACACTCTTATTCTAATAAGAATTGGTTATAGTTGAACTGATATAAAGGGCAAAACTCACACGCCAAGTATGTCTGAGTTTCAGTTGAGCTTTGCATATCCCATTTTATAGTACTTGCTAGTCTTTTAGTCAGTTAACTGACTTGCCTTTAAGAAAAATATCACAAAAGTCTCAGTGACACTAATATATTCCAGCTCCAGGCATACATTGCCATGTGATGTCATGAATAGCTCATTCATGCTGGCATTGTAAAGCCACGGGGGCCTCTGTTCTTGAGTATAAGAGTGCTGAGGAGAAGTCTAGGGGTGGGAGGAAGACAGAAAGCTGAGTCAAAAGGTAAATGAGCAAGATATCTAAAACAAATGTTGTAAAAGGTTAAGTTCCTTTCTTGAGTTTGGATCCTTTGAGTAGTTTCAGAAGCAGACTAAACAGTTTCTTTCAAAACTCTGAGAAAAACTCAGATGTTTTGCCATCTGTCTAATAATTTCAATGGATTTTAGTATACTAAATAACTGGTTTTAATGAAATTCAGGTCTTACAGCTCATAGAGACATTTTTTTCCTAAAGTTTTGTCTAACTTGGCCTTGAACAATTAAATTTCTCATTAGTTTTCCAAAGGATAGTTGACATTTAAGAATTAGTTAGAAATTACAGTTTTATTGCTCATGTTATTGCAGTGTAATGTTCATTTGGAGAGAAACAAAATGTCCTATTTAAGCAGAGTGCATTTAAATCATCCATTTTGTTTTATTCTGAAATGTATTTGCATGATGATAAATGAATAAGGAATAATGATTTCCAAGGAGACACTCTCTCTATCCTTGAATTAGAGAAGTGAAGGCCAAAGTTGGAACAAATGGTCTGGGAAGATGTCATTTCTACAGTAAAAGAAAACACTGTTATCTGAAGGTTGTCTTCTTAGATAACAAATCACTGTCTGAGAGGGGATGAAGAACAACATGACTTAAAAGGACTAAAATTCTAACCCAAATATGGTTGTTTTGTTTTGTTTTGTTTTTTTTCTGCAGCAGTTATTACAGGTGCCATAACTTTCCAATTTGATTGCTTAAATCTTCATACATACTACTGACATTTTTATTTTCCATAATTGATTTTCTTGTGCCAATTGAAGCAAGAAAGAAAACACTTTTTTAAAATTTCANAATAAATCTAATAATATCTAATAATATCTAATAATAAAATATCCAGTACACTGCTACCTGGGAAAATAAAAACTTGGAGAAGGAAGGAATTAAGAGGAGAAATGTCACTTGACTAAAGGGAGACAGCAGATGGTATCAGTAAACTAGATTCCAGAATGAAGGCAAGTCACTATTGTACTTTCTGAAGGATTAATATTCGGACAAATCTTTTGAATATTTTCATTAATGATCTTGACTTAAAACCAAGAAGGGGTTGTAAGCCTCACTATACTAAAGGTATAGACAACTTCTGTGATTTCAAGATTGCCAGAAAGGAGATCCAAGAAAAATGGAGTTCAAGGACAGGCATCTGAAGATTAATAACAAGAAAATTGACAATTAGGCCATTGTTCGGAAGCTACTGAGGAAGATAAAAACCTGGTATACTATTTGCAAACCATCATCTGGAGAGTAAAATGAATCTGTGGAAGACTCAGTACTGTTGGTGAGACTACATCTGGACTACCACTTGAATTCTTCTCAGCTCCCTCCCTTAAAGCTGAATTCACATTTGAACACATACAGAAAAGGTACACTGTGACAAAGGGTGGAGTGGAAAACTTCAGGATGCAAGGAGAGAGAAGGAGCATGGATTAAACAGCATGGCAAACTGGAATATGATCTTTAAATGCTTTGGGAAGTATATCTAGAAAATGACAGTCCCCTAAATTTAAAGAATAGGACTGACGAAAACTAACTACATGCTTTCAAGCTGGCATTTGACTATCTTGAGAGAGGCCATTTAGAGAGACATCTTGGTGCTGTTCGGTTCTGGGTCCCCCAACATAAGAAGGACAAGGACCTGTTGGAATGAGTCCAGAGGAGGTCCATGAAGATATCAGAGGGCTGGAGAAGCATTCTTTGACAATGGGCTGAGAGAGTTGGGGCTGTTCAGCCTTGAGAGAAGGCTTCAGGACTATCTTAGTGCATCCTCCAGTACTTGAAGGGGACCTACAAAAAGGCTGGAGAGGGATGTTGTACAAGGGCATGGAGTGATAACACAAAGGGGAGTGGCTTTAAACTGAAAGAAAGCAGGTTTAGATTAGATATTAGGGAGAAACTCTTCACTCTGAGAGTGGTGATGCACTGGGACAGGTTTCCCTGAGAAGCTGTGGATGCCCCATTCCTGGAAGCGTTCAAGGCAGGCTGGATGGGGCTTTGAGCAAGCTGCTCTAGTGGAAGGTGTCCCTGCCCATGGCAGGGGGATTGGAGTTAGATGTCCTTTAAGGTCTCTTCTGACTGTAACCTTTGTATAATTCTATGATTTTATGATAATTTGGATTACAACACAAGATCCTTTTGCATCCTGTCCTCCTTATCACTGTATAGTTTTTTTANTTAGATAACAAATCACTGTCTGAGAGGGGATGAAGAACAACATGACTTAAAAGGACTAAAATTCTAACCCAAATATGGTTGTTTTGTTTTGTTTTGTTTTTTTTCTGCAGCAGTTATTACAGGTGCCATAACTTTCCAATTTGATTGCTTAAATCTTCATACATACTACTGACATTTTTATTTTCCATAATTGATTTTCTTGTGCCAATTGAAGCAAGAAAGAAAACACTTTTTTAAAATTTCAGACACCATACTGCTCAATGGACAGTACAGCTAAACAGTCAACACTGAATGTATTTAGCTGGAATTCAGCAAGAAAAACACCTATAGAAGTACCTTTCCATTCAACATTATGGTATGTCAACATCTATTCACATGCACAAGTTTTTCCAAAAATCCTAGGAGACAACTCTTCCACCATGATCGCACCACCTGATTTGAGCTCTTTAGAAGCAAGCACTACCCACCAAATACAGATGAGACCAGAACAAAAAACTTCCTTTGAAAAGGAAACTGATTTTCTTGAGAAGAAACATTGGGAAATTTCATAATTTTTGTATTTTAATATCTAATAAATAAATAAATAAATAAATAAATAAATAAATCTAATAATATCTAATAATATCTAATAATAAAATATCCAGTACACTGCTACCTGGGAAAATAAAAACTTGGAGAAGGAAGGAATTAAGAGGAGAAATGTCACTTGACTAAAGGGAGACAGCAGATGGTATCAGTAAACTAGATTCCAGAATGAAGGCAAGTCACTATTGTACTTTCTGAAGGATTAATATTCGGACAAATCTTTTGAATATTTTCATTAATGATCTTGACTTAAAACCAAGAAGGGGTTGTAAGCCTCACTATACTAAAGGTATAGACAACTTCTGTGATTTCAAGATTGCCAGAAAGGAGATCCAAGAAAAATGGAGTTCAAGGACAGGCATCTGAAGATTAATAACAAGAAAATTGACAATTAGGCCATTGTTCGGAAGCTACTGAGGAAGATAAAAACCTGGTATACTATTTGCAAACCATCATCTGGAGAGTAAAATGAATCTGTGGAAGACTCAGTACTGTTGGTGAGACTACATCTGGACTACCACTTGAATTCTTCTCAGCTCCCTCCCTTAAAGCTGAATTCACATTTGAACACATACAGAAAAGGTACACTGTGACAAAGGGTGGAGTGGAAAACTTCAGGATGCAAGGAGAGAGAAGGAGCATGGATTAAACAGCATGGCAAACTGGAATATGATCTTTAAATGCTTTGGGAAGTATATCTAGAAAATGACAGTCCCCTAAATTTAAAGAATAGGACTGACGAAAACTAACTACATGCTTTCAAGCTGGCATTTGACTATCTTGAGAGAGGCCATTTAGAGAGACATCTTGGTGCTGTTCGGTTCTGGGTCCCCCAACATAAGAAGGACAAGGACCTGTTGGAATGAGTCCAGAGGAGGTCCATGAAGATATCAGAGGGCTGGAGAAGCATTCTTTGACAATGGGCTGAGAGAGTTGGGGCTGTTCAGCCTTGAGAGAAGGCTTCAGGACTATCTTAGTGCATCCTCCAGTACTTGAAGGGGACCTACAAAAAGGCTGGAGAGGGATGTTGTACAAGGGCATGGAGTGATAACACAAAGGGGAGTGGCTTTAAACTGAAAGAAAGCAGGTTTAGATTAGATATTAGGGAGAAACTCTTCACTCTGAGAGTGGTGATGCACTGGGACAGGTTTCCCTGAGAAGCTGTGGATGCCCCATTCCTGGAAGCGTTCAAGGCAGGCTGGATGGGGCTTTGAGCAAGCTGCTCTAGTGGAAGGTGTCCCTGCCCATGGCAGGGGGATTGGAGTTAGATGTCCTTTAAGGTCTCTTCTGACTGTAACCTTTGTATAATTCTATGATTTTATGATAATTTGGATTACAACACAAGATCCTTTTGCATCCTGTCCTCCTTATCACTGTATAGTTTTTTTATAAAGGGACAGGTTTTTTAAAATCATATATCATGAAAAATGCTTTCTTCAGTGTTAGGAGAGGGCATGGTGGATTTACATTTTAAAGGGAAAAAAAAGAAGAAATAGGTAAACCTGTTCCTAAAACAGGTCCACCTTCTGTGTTTACAGCTGTCTGCCTTTTTCTGTTATCAACGTTCTTTAAAGAGAAATGATAGACAAGAACACAGATGCTGTACATCAGACTACTACAGAGTTGTCTGAGGCTAAAAAGAGCAGAAATGTAATAAAAAGAACAGTGGATATTTGTATTTATTGTTGCTTCCTCTGTTATTTCCTTTGTCTGTGTATCCGTCTAGAGATAGATAAACCTCCAAAGCAATTTTAGATTTGTTTTAATTTAGATTTTAGTATGGACACTTATCTGAATTATCCAAGGTACTTAGATATGCATTACTGGACTGGAAAATTCATGTAAATATAATCGAATACAATTTCAGATGCTTTTTGTTTCCATGAACAAGAGATTCCATGTAGAAAAGTGCATCTGGGAGCAAGGGTTTCCAGAGACGGACAGAAGAGTGGTGAGAAAAACAAGCGCGGGACTGGTATTCCCCCAAAGTCATAGTGAGCTTTATAAAGGTTGAAATTCTCACTGTTTATCTAACAAACTTCTTGGGTGACTAAAGTCACAATGTGTTTTAAAATGGAAGTACATCAACCCTTTAAACAACATTTCCTGATCCTCATCACTAGTTCCATTAACTAAAAGAAGGACTAGGCTTTTTAGCATGGATGGTATTTAATGCCTTTAGTCAACAGGCAAACCAATGTCAGGCAATTATCTTTTTCCAAAGGGATGCTGCTCAAGGAAGGGAAGTCAGGACAACTGTCACCACTTACCTGGAAATGAAGCTTCAGACATCTTATGTAAAGATGCCTACACCTCAGTGAGTGACTGTGAGCTCCTTATACATTTAGTGAAGAGAAATGGGCACTTACTCTGATACCTACTTAAGGAAGAGAGAGGCATCACTTTAAAAGTGAGGATTACTCTCCACTGTGGACAGATGAATTTCTGTGCTGTGAATGACAGTTCACCCAAGAAGGCAATGGCAGCAAGTCTCCAACTTTGAACTCTGTTGCCCAGCTGAGTGATGAGCTGTGTTTCATGCCCTCAGGCCTGAGAGGTACAGCTGGTCAGATGGTAGGAATTGCGGAGTGACTGCTTTAAGCTAAGTACAATAAACAGTTTTTGTTTTATTGCACTCTTTAATGTTTGCAAAGCACTTGATGCAATGGGGAAAGCTCTTCAGAATTTAAATTAGAATAAATAAATCTAGTGTTCAGACTAATTTTAGTGAATATGACTTTTCCATTCTGTAATAGAGTCTCTTAAAATTGATGGCAAGGAAAGGGAAGGAAATATAATACAAGAGAGTTCCAGATTTCCAGAAACTAATATTAAACCTGCATCTCGATGTTGGTATCTTACTAATATTGTCATGGACTAAAATTACATTAAGGACTTCTCAAACTATTTACTTAACATGTGATTTGTAACAGCCTTTACAATGTACTCCTAATTAATGCATCCCTTTCAGCCTGGTGGCCTTTTCTATTTACAACAAAAGATTAAATTCACTAAAACTCCCAAGGAGTGGGAGATGGATGGAGTTCAACTCCAGAGTTTACAGGGAAAGGAAATAGACATATCCATTTCTAGGATTTAATAATTGTTTCTCTAGATATTGCTTGATTATTAATTAAAGGGTTTATCTTGCTAAATACCGATCCTCCCCAGATAACAGACTCAGGAAATACGCGAATTTAAGAGAGAACCATAATCCACCTTGGATGGAGAAAGAGTGATAACAAACCATCATCAGTAGCCCTGGGGAGAAGATTGAAGGAAAAAGGGAGCAATTAAATACTGACTGGCTAATGCCTAAGAAACTGTAAATCATAAAAGAGATGGTTCTGTGAAGTGATGCTAAGAATTTGCTTGGACTCTCTGTAGAAGTTGCTGTGACGCATGCTGAAGCAAAATTTTTGATAAAAGAAGGCCTAGGGACTAGCTTTAGAGAGGCACTAATAAGGCATTTTGTTATTTTTTTCCCTTTTGCAGCTTTGATTACAGTTTTGGAATTAAGCACAAATCCTCTGTTTTTCTACCAAAAACTTCATTTATTGTTTTCTACAATCTCATTCATTTGCATATAGCCCCAAACTGAAAGGATGAGCATGGAGTACACTATTCTCGAGGAATAGCAAAATTAGGAGCATTTTTTTGGTGCTCCATTCCTGTGAAGGGTCTGGTGTTTCACAGCAGCTGGAGTGTACTGTTTCTACCAAGCTGAAAGGATCAGTTTAGGAGCTGTTGGTCCTAGAATTTAGGTCAGTGGAACAGACTCCCCCACATCCCAAGCACATCAGTGTCTTACATGGTAGGTAAACAGCTTGTGACTTCAGGCACTGTACATTAACATCAGGTTTTTCCTATTTTGTAAACACAGTAAGAAGAGGCACCAGCTTAATGGACTCTTTTGAATCTGCGGTTTTATTTCAGAAGCAATGATGGTAGCCCTGCAGACCTGTGTGGCTTCTTTGTGGTACCTGCTGGGGGAAACTGTACTAGGACTTCTTCTTTGCTTCTAAGATGGAAACTGCTATAAATTTCCTCCTCTGAGCAATACATAATTTTGGCAGGACATTACATTGATCTGATTTTATACTGAATCTTCCTGTACAAAGAACTACACTTCTTAGTGATTAAATATTTGTCATTTTAATGATTGAATATGAACAGATGTGTTTAACTTTCATGGTTAATGATCTCTGTGTTTCTGCTTTTAATCCCTGCCTATTACACTAATGGACTCAAATTACTACAGTGTTCAAGAGGCCATTAAGCTCTTTCATAGGACATCAAATGCTAATGGAAACTTGGTATGAAAACTCAAGCATTTTGCTATTTTACTGAAATACGTAGTCTTCACTTTTGAAATAAAATAAAATAAAAAAAAGTTTTCTGTTTTAGAAGAATTCATAGACCAAAAGAGGGCTTTTCAAAATTGTCACTCAGCTTATTCTGTCATATATGCAAGTACTGATTTATGAAATGTTCTCCTCTGTATGTTTTCTGGAACAAGACACTAACCTTTAAATGGAAATTAAAAATTCTGGGCCTCTTGCCTAAAGAACCCAAACCTCAGACCTGGGCAATAGCATTCCTGCTACCATAAATAATCACTGTAGGCAAAACCAATTCTAAACAGGAAAAGTAAATATAATCAAATTTACTGGGTTTTCAAGGGGTAATCAACTTGCAAATTATTTAATGAGACACAAGGTGATGAGGAATCACATCTCTTGACTAGCAGCTGTATGTCCACTAGTCCTTTGGTTATCCGTTTAGTCTCAGTCTGTTTAATACTTGGAAAAGTTATCAATATCCCTTTACAACTGGCCAATTATTTAGGCTGATTTTATATATATACATTTACCATCTGATGGTCTCATAATAATTACCAGCGTTGCCCGGCCATTTATGCATAACTCCTTCCCTAAGCCACTGACCAATATGGACAGTTTTATCTTGTATATTTTACTCAGAAAATGTGAAAAGGAAGTTATAAAATGAAAGAAAAGCTGTAACTGGAAAAAAAAAAAAAGCTAAAAAATAAACCACAAATTAATGACAGTAGACAGGCACTGCTGAAATGCAAGGAGTGAAGAAGGAGACCTTTTCTGGGCAACTGAAGATTCATTAAATGTTTGGGGCCCATAGGAGTTAGGTTCTTTCTGGTCCTGCATCACATGTGCTACATTTATCCAGATTTCCTGGGTCCTAAGACCCATAAGTCATAAAAGAAAATGTGTTGGATTTGGGCCAATACAAGAAAAACACATGGAACTGTTTCTACAGGAGAACAGTGAGTCCAGTTCAGCTCAGAAGTCTATAAAACCTTTTATATTATGGAAAAGGTGACTAGGTAATGTTTATTTATCACAACAGAGGAACTCAGTGACAGGTAGTGACATGAGACCAAAACCGAAAGCTTTTTCATAGAACATATTGCTAAATTAAGGAGGTTATTGTCAAAGAACAGTGGCCAGTCCAAAATTTAAATAAATTCACAGAGAACAGACAAATATATAGAGAATGTGTTAGTCCGTGGGCATGAAACACAACCAGGTAGAAGAAACCACTGCCTGCAGCACTGTTGAGATCTCTGATTGACAAAAGCTACAAAGGTTTCTAAAGGCAAGCTTTATAGTCTCCTCAGACAGCTTTAGAAGTGGCCTTCCCATGTGAGAGCTTGGCCTGCATGAAATCATGTGAGGGCAGGAGACCACCAGTATGGCTAAACTCTGCTGCTGAGCTGCCAGGGGCTGGAAATAGGTTGGCAGATGCCCCAAGGACCCCTTCTGAGTATTCACCCAAGTTAGAGGGAACTCAAGCTGAACCTGCTCTCCTGCTCCTCCCTGTCAAAGCTATACTACAGAAACCAGCAGAATTGGCTGGATTTAAGGCACAGTAGGTACCCAAACACCATGGACCCATAGGAAGGGGTCTGAAGACTCTATAAAGTGACTAGTGATGTTAGTTTTACAGCCCACTGAAGGTGATATAGACACAGGTTTTTCAGGCCCTATGGCCATTCAAGGGACCTGTGGCCATTCACTTAAGCATTTGCAGAGGAAAATATCACCATCAGAAGTCTCTCTTTCAAAACTTTTGCTGTTAGCATCCTTTCTCACTTAGTGACACTGGCAGAGATATAATTTTTTGGACTAAGGGACTGCATCTGTGGAGTCCTTCAAACATCAAGTGAACTGACTCTCTCTTTTGCCTTCAGCAGTGAAATAATGAGATTGCTTTCTAGTTTAGGGAGCCCAGCAGGTACAGCCTGCATCCTGAAGTCACCACTGAGAGGACAAACAGACTTGTCTTTCCTCCATTGGCTGTTGCTCTAGCCCACCAGTTTCAGATTTTTCTTCAACTGTTTCCAAGATAAAGCAGTGAAATGAGATACCCTTCATATGATCAAGCTTATTGGCAGCACTAGTCCTTGTCCTGTAAATCAAGGCACGTAGGATCAATCTCTGCAAAGGTACAGGAACTTGGGTGCACAATATCTTCCTGAAATATATACAGAGGAAATTTGTCTTCATGTTCCCCGGGAAACCTAAGGAAGCATTTCAATAACAGCATTATTGACAACTTATGTGTCTGGCTAAGCTCTTGCTTTCAGCCAGGATATGAGAATTTGACATTAAGAACATCTTCTAATGCCTAAAAATATGCCTTGTCTTAAAAATAAGCATTTTTTTTCTCTATGGATGCTGCATGATTTATTTTAAGCTTGTAAATATGTGTTGTATTCCAGTGAGTTCAACATGGGACACTTTTGTATTTGAAGGTGTTCATACAGTTGTGTACTGGGTTTGCTTGGCAAGGTTTTGGTTGCAGGGGACTACAAGAGTGGCTTCTGTGAGAAGCTGCCAGAAGGTTCTCTTGTGTCAGACGGAGGCAATACCAGCTGACTCCAAGACAGACCCACTGCCGGCCAAGGCTCAGCTGATCAGTGATGCTGGTAGCACTGGAATAATATAACATAATGTAATACCAAAGGACATAAATTCAGTCAATATCTTAAATGAGTGTACTATAAATTAGTGTATAGAATTCTTCAACTATGATCAGAATTCTTTAGACCTGGCTAAAACTTCTAGATGCTGTAGCACCAGTTTGCATGACAGATTTAAAGTAAAATGAAGTTTTATAAATATATATATACTGGTACTTTTTCAACAGACTGAAAACTTTGCTGGTAAGACAACTAAAAAGATGATAAAAACTAATAGGGCACTACTGAGAATGGACAATCTGAGCTACTCCAGGTAAAGGCTCATTTCCTCAGCAGGGCTTTGGAGTTATATTTACTGCTCGAATGCATTGCCTGCTGTGTTCTGTGACTAGGGCAATAACAGATTCTGCTGGACTCTACTATAAACACTTCCAATCAATCAACACTGGCATCTTCCTGTAGCTTTGCTATTAAAAAACAGAGGGAATTTTTTAAGCAAAGGCCATTCATGTAATTAAAATAATACTAATAATTTGTAATGAGTACAGTTTAGGGCAAATCACTAAAAAGCTTATTTTCTTTAAAAAGTTTGGGATAATGGGATGATACTAATTGATACTTTTTAATGCCTTCTGGGTTCTTCTGCTGAAGTGGCCTTCTTTAATGTTGTGTATTACCAGTATGTTGGCAATGCATGCAAAGCAGGAAAACACATGTATTAAATGGGTTCTTTTTGTTTTGCTCAATGCGTTCATCTGCATGCAGGAAAAAATGTTCTAAATATCATCATCATCAGTGGTGCATACGAGGGACTGGAGATAACTACTGTAAAAAGTAACTTGTTCAAAATGTAACAAGCTTCACTGCAAGAACACAGTCTCAAGTTCAGAAATTGTGGTGTGACAGACTATATCAGGCACAAAATGTTTATGGAAGACTGGGTTAGAAAGACACATAAACAAGAGAATACTCATAAGTTTTTAATTTTTTTTAATTGTACGAATTTGTGATGGAAGTTCTGCAGCACTCATGCTTTTGTAGAACAAAAGTGCTTTTATGCGAGCAGTATGATCAATCTTGAAATAAGCAGTCCTGCTGACATGGAGCTGTGTAATCATATAGATTATATTTGCAAAATATGTACTACTGAAGGGTGTCACAGTCAGCTTGTGCTTTTGAATATAATGCAAGAGGTGATTTAATATAATTATTTACTCTGAATTTTCTTGTTGGTTACAAATTCTAATCTAAGTTGTGTGTTCCTTTTACTTTAAATTTTGCCATTAAGTACTGCTAATGGCACAGATATATTTTTCTTGCTCTTCTGGATGCTCTCAGATGCCATTTCTTACTAACCATAATTAAAAAGTGCAACAAAAATCAACAGCTGATGACGTTCAGGGGTGAATTATCTGAATATTTGAATTGACTCCTAGATGACTCAAAGCTGAAGTTTCTCATGTTGGTAGACTTGACATTTTTCAATGTACTTTTCTATAGACACAGACTCATAGTAGGAAGGAGGTGGTATAGAGAGTGAACTCCAATTAAAGGAGAGAACACTCCAAACAATTTGTTTTCTCATTGAGACAATAACAACATTTAACCTAGGACCAGGAACTATGTGAATACAATATGGCAATCCCATATTGCAGAAGAAATGGTAGCACATGGATATTGGATTACAAGGAAAACAACTATTAAACAATAGAATAACAGAGGTCAAAACATGACCCAGCCGAAAGTCAGCTAGGATACATAAAAGTCACTGTCAGTTAGCAACAAATAAGAGATTGCAGAAAGAGCAGCAGGCTAAGTGGGAATCCCAAAAGTGTTGGTTAAAAAAAACATGCTGTGCAAAGGGGAAAACAAGACTATTTTAAACAAAAAAGTAATGTTTATTGCCTTAAAGGAATTGAAACTCTGAAAGCTTAATGTTGTCACATTACCCTAGCACTGAACTTGAACCTGGAAGATTACAGAACTGCTCCACAACATGTCAAGACCAGCTAGACTATAACCCTTCTGGTAGCAAAAATTTCAAAATAAGGTTCTAATTTCAAAAAGCTTTTTCTTAGGAAGTGCAGGCAGGCTTTTGAGTGCTTTGTCACCAGATCTTTATGTGACAGCATCCCAAACCGTCTTGTGTAGTTATAAAGAGTCAACCATTTACATTTTGTTGTTTTGCTAGCACTTTTTGTGTGACTTCTCCACTGACCAATGAAATAATTATCATGGTTTTCATTAATTTAATGTGGGAGTGTATTGTGTATATCAATTAGCTCTAGTAGTATATTGTGTAATACTGCATGGTTTCCTTTTGATTTGCCATGTCATTGAGGTTATGCAACCAGATTTTTTTTCCAATAAGGAAATAATAGCAATACTTAGAATTAAAAAACTCACACTTAGCGATTTCTAGTACTTAGAAGACAAAGCCTAGTGCAACCACCCCAGAAAACAGTGCAAACCAATAACATAGAATCTACCTGTAACAAATATTTATAGACAAAACACTGAATATCTATTTCTGGCTGCCCTTTCAGTTCCACTTTGTAAGTTAATATGCACAGCAGAAAACCTAGAATTTGAAGGTGTAATTTACACAGGAGAAAACGCTGCAAGACTTTGCCTGCAAGTTTTCTCAGCTTATACTCTCTTCAGCCTCTCTCAAAAGCAATTAATCTGGTTTATTTTCTGGAAACATGAGATTTGTCCCTACTTTAATCTTCTTTTTATTCTCATTTTCACACAATTCGCTTCTTATTTACCCAGGCTTCCTTCGCTTGAGGGTTTATGCTAACCCAGTTGCTAGAGTTACATTGGTAGTTAATACGTGTCAGAAGCTTCTCTTATTCTATATGTACTGTAGAGGTGTTAATTAAATATTGATTCTTCTCTCACTTTTCTACATTTTTGCCTCCACAGTTCCAGGGTTGTTATTTACTCATTTGTGTAGACAATCTTCTCCTTCATCATCTACATGAAGATAATCAGAGGGCTGGACCCACTCTCCTATAGAGGCTGTCCGAGAGTGCTGGAGTTGTTCAGCCTGGAGAGGAGAAAGCTCTATCAAGACTTTATAGCTCCTTCCAGTACTTGGGAGAGTAAATTTTTACATGTGCAGATAGTGATAGGACAAGGGGGAACAGCCTTAAACTAAAAGAGGAGAGATTCAGATCAAATTATTAGGAAGAAATTCTTTACGCAGAAGGTAGTGAGGCACTGAAACAAATTGCCCAGAGAAGCTGTGGATGCTCCATTCTTGGAAGCATTCAAGGCCAAGTTGAATGGGACTTGAAGCCCTTGTAGAAGGTGTCCCTGTTCCAATGCAAGATGATGGAACTAGATGAAGGTCCCTTCCAGCTCAAACCATTCTAATTCTATGATTTACTTCATCTATCTTCAGTAAATACTACTGCAAATGAGAAGTGTGACTATGGTAAAGGAGACCATAAAGGGAACATTTACCATAGTTAGTGCTTATCTAGAGCAATTTGGGCTGTCTTTCCCAACCTATACCTGCACCTCCTATATCTATAAAACTCTGCATTCAGTAATGCAAGTTGGTAAATATGCTGTTAGTCTTCTTTAAATGCAAATATTACATACATAGGATCACTCTTCACTACAGCTCAGCAGACTTAATAATTACTTTTGAAAATTTTCCCATGTGCATTTAATTGTCTTAAGAGGAAAACATGAAGATTTGTGTGACAATGATTATCTAGAACACTTGACTCAATATTAAGCATTCTCAGCAATTAACCCAAAACAGTGATTTCAGCCATTTTAAATTGGTCAGTCAGTATATGTTGCCTGAGATGTGCACCCATATTAGCCTTACTGACAAAAGGCTTTCTTTTTATACCTACATTTTGCAGGCCTTTCACAAGTAATCCATAGCTCCCAAGATCAGGTGGTTTACAGACTGAAAATCCTTCATAAAATCCATTTCTTGAGACACAGCAGACAAATATAACTTTTTTCTTTTTCTTCAGTAATACAATGACAAAGGAATAAAATCCTGTGAAATAATTGATGAGGGTTTTTTTCTGTGGTGTTTTGGGTGGTTTTTGTTGGTGGTTTTGTTGTTTTTTTTTTTGGTTTAGGTTTTTTTTTTTTTTAGAATAGGCTTTTTCTAGAAGGGGCTGCTCTGGTCTGTTGATTAGGTTGCATGAAATCACTCTGATTGGAAAAGTTAATTGAACATGACTAAATGATGAGTCAGACCCAATAGGAGTCAATGGTAAGATACACTTGCCAGAAAAAAAAATCAGATTCTGGGAAGTATTAATAGCAGTGTCATATGCGAGACATCAGAGGTAATTATTCTGCTCTGTTTGTTTGAGGTGAGGATGCAGGTGATGATAGACTGCCTGATTTGGTCACCTTATATAATGGATGATAACAAATTGAAGGGCCTAGAAGAAACAGACAAGAGCAATAAAAGGTTTAAGAAGTATTATCTGCTAGGAAAAGTGACCATAAGATTATTATCTTTGTTATTTAAGGCACTTTTGTTGTCACTTGTTCGCTGATGAGAGGAGAAGTAAGCAGCTTACATGACAGCAGTGGCTGTGTCTGCTCTCCTGAGGTGTGTTTATTTGACCCAGAGAGGCATCCCCAGCTTCTAGCTGTGGGTGTGGGGTGTAGACTCGTAGGTGCTGCCCAGGGCCACTGAAATGCTCTTTGAAGAACCCTTGAAACATATCCTGGCTCAGCTCCTATCCCACCGCATGTTGCACCTTCTTACTCCCACATCTCTGTAGCACGACTTTCAGCTCCATTCCCACTTCATGTGCTTCTGGCTCTCACTATGGGTACCTGCCATGGCCTGGCAGTAATGGATCCTCTTCAGGTATCTGTGTGAAAAAAAATTCTTGCATGCCAGTGTCTAGAATGGCTGGGACATTTGGATTTGCATGGTACAGTTTCAGAAGGGGTGGAGAAGAGATTTATAGGGGTGACTTCTGTGAGAAGCTGCTAGAAGCTTCCTCATGTAAGTGACAGAGCCAAGGCAAATAGGGTCCAAGATGGACCTCCTGCTGGCCAAAGCTGAGCCCATCAGTGGTTGTGGTAGTAGCTCTGGAAGAGTATTTTTAAGAAGGGGAAGAAAAAGCTGCACAACTACGACTAGAGAGAAGAGTGGTAATATGTGAGAGAAACAGCTTTGCAGACATCAAGACCACTGAAGAAGGAGGTGGAGGAGGTGCTCCAGGTCTCAGAGTGCAGATTCCCCTGCAGCCTGTGGTGAAGACCGTGGTGAGGCAGGATGTCTCCCTGCAGCCCATAAAGGTTCCTGGGGAAACAGATATTCATCTGCAGCCCCTCCATAGTCCTTCACCTAGAGCACTTTAAAACTTATTGTAAAGGCTATGGATAAGGAAACATGTATAGTATAGGGCCAAACCTGTCCTATGGGCAGCTGCAAGCTTCCAGAACCATGGGCAAAAAGACCCCCCTCAACACTCCCTGATCTGTGTGATGCTTATTTCAAAATATGGTTTCTGCCTCATGGGCCAGTTCCTTTGGTCCATGTGGTTCTGCCAGCCAAGAACAGGGTAGAATGAACAGAATGGCAGCTGAAACAACACAGAGGGACTTTATGCTCTGCAGCCCTTTCAACATGACAAGGAAGGGCCAGCTGATCCTTAGAGCATGAGGTGATAAAGTGCCAACAAATGGCCATAAGCAAACCACAGAACAGTATGAAAACATATGTATTACAACATTGTACTAACTGGAGGCTTCTTGCCATGAGAAGATGAGGGAAACAACCACTGACACTGCCAAGGTGGACAGCAACTCTGCTGTAGCCTGGGGAAAGAGCTGGGACTCACCTCTAATGTGAGGGAGTTTACGATTCAGTTGCACCCTCTCTTTCTAAAACATTTTGTGTGAGTTGGCAGTGCTCTGTGCTGTGATGCCTTGATACCCACTAGTGGTGTGCAAGCTAAACCCTGTGGTACAGGATGCTGCTCCAATGTTCAGCCATCTCCTGGCCTCCTTGGTCAGCATAGGTCCTTACAGGTCATGCAGACATCTGCCACCACAGCACTGACATCCCCATTCTGCCTCAGGTGTGGAAGGTGGAAACACAAATTATATTCTTGCTTGGGCAACAAAACATGGTACATCTGTGTATCACAGGGTGCAACAGTTGATGGTGCATCAAAGATCTGTCATCTCGGGTTGGATGTCCAAAGCAGCACTTGGCTTTGTCCAAATTGCTTCATGGTACAAGTCATCTTGTGCAGTTGTACCTGAGACATGATCTCTCTCTATATATATATTAGCATGGATTTTAACCTTTTCTGAAGTTAAGTAATAATGGAAGTTCATTTTTCTTTCTGTTTTTAAGTCATTTGACAAGATATGTTCTGTATGCTCCTTTCCTACTAAGTGTCAATATTTGAGATTATTTTCCTTACCTCAAGAATATTACCTTCACAGATTAATCTGTTCTGTCTTGTTGCACAATGAAGAAGTTTGACAGCCTGGCTATCATATCCACATTCACCCTTTCCTGATACCTTCCCATTTTCCAAGGTTTAAATTGACACCAGTGCTTTATAGTAACTTCTAGTCTTTAAAGAATTACCACTGTAGCTCAGATGTCTCTCAGTTCAATTTCAGAGCGGTATTAAACATGTAATGCACAGACATCCCTTTTCTTGCAGCCCTGAATTACTTTTTTATTTTTTCCATGCAAACTTTTATCTGAAATAGAGTAATCTTGGAATTCCAGCATTGATGCTCTGTATCCCAGGCACTGAAATTGTTGTCACTGAGGCTTTGAGGCAGGACAGTGGACTTGTCTGCTTGGGCTTCAGGCACCTTAGGGTTACATCACATATAATAGAGGATACAGGAGGCAGGGTTCAGATCTTGTCATGTATGTACAGTTATTCAGCTGATTCATTCCTTGGAGGAATAAGAATACCCTACATTTTTTGTAATATTTAAATAAGTGAGAGATTACCTATATGAGCTACATGACTGGTGCACACAGTTGTGAAACAGACACAACATGATATTTCAGATTTCAGCCTTATTTTACCTCAGGCCAAAAAAACCAAACAAACAAACAAAAGAAAAACCCAAAACAAACAAACAAAACAAAACAAAAAAAAAAAAAAAAGAAGGGAAAAA
>VXBX01009479.1:32130-144517 GCA_013400415.1 Scytalopus superciliaris
ACAAAAAAAAAAAAAAAAAAAAAAAACCAAAAAAAAAAAAAAAAAAAAAAAAAAAAAAAAAAAAAAAGGAAGGGAAAAATGGGCTATTTTATGAAAAACATAATTTTTATTAAAAAGTTGCATTTTATACTTGAATTGAAAAATTAACAGCAATGGAGTTTCGATTATGAAGTTAAACTTTAGAGATTAAACTCTTGAGTAATTTGTGTTAAAACTTAAATACTGTCCTCTTGCCCCTAGTCTTTTATCTCAGGTTAGATACCTTAAACACTTTTTTTTCTCACAATAAAAGAAGCTGGGGTATTGAAAAAGGCTATAACTCTGTTACAGCAAGTTGGGAAGATTGAACTGGTCTTGAAAATAATGATGAATATGGGGAACCAATATGTATGAACCATGTGAACCAATGATGTAATAATAGCAGTAGACCAAAGAAATACATACATCTGAAGAGAGAAAAAAAGCACAAGTAGTTAGCCAAGTGCCAAAATCTCACAGAATACAAAGTGGTATCAGTTGTCTCACTTTGTTGAGATAACCACAATTAATACTTGATGAAAATCCTAGGCACTACCAAAAAACGTGGAAAGAAAGGAGATCAGAGACTCTTAAGTCAAAACCTTATGTTGAATGGTCACTTTTTTCTTACAGAAAATTTACAGGAGAAAATATATAGACAGTATTTTACATGATGATCAAGTTAATTGCAACTGAAATATCTCTTAAAATATTCCAGCTTCCTTTTGAAAACATAAATATCTTTCATGAAGTTCCCTTTCCTGAAGACTTTCATAGTAAAGTTTTTCACTTGCAGTGAAGTGTTCTTGAATCAATTAGTTCTAAAGCAACAAAGCTGTGTAGGAACAGATTTAATGTACACTGTACAGTGCAAATAGAGATGCTTCACTGTATTAAAATTACTACTGTACTAACTTAGCCCTATCTAATAAAAAACCTTTCCCTTGACCCATCAAACCACATTTTCTTGAGCAAATTGACTCCAAGTGAATACACAGCTTAATGGAAGATACTGTTATATTTTTTTACTCTTTATAGAAGTTTTTAAGTCATGCATTTTTTTTTTTCCTCTTAACAACTTCAGTTTTCCCTTAGTTAATTCTCACAGCCTGAAAAAGGGACTAATTTCTGCTGGGACTGAAAAGAAAGTACAGATATAACTTCCTATAACCAAATGTGAGCCATACACCTTGTCTTCTAGAGAACAATTGACTTTTTGTTTGTTTGTTTCTATACCTAACTTTCTGTATTATAGCTGTTGCCTCTAGGAATGTGGCATTTAATGATATTCAATAAAGTTTCAAAGATGAACTTCAGAAAGAAGACACTTTTCAGAACATTCTGTTTTCCCAGTGGTCCTTTCTTAGTAACAGTACTCAGGTCATTCTGCTAATTCACATTCTGGTCGGTTTGGGATCAGATTTGTATTTGTGTATGAATACAAAAGGAACAGATTTGTTTCCTGAAATCTCTGAGAGTGATAGAGGGAACACAGTTGAATATTTGCTGTCAGCTCTAATAGCTCTTGAAGCTTGACAAGAAAAGAATGAAGTTTTCCCTGATATTGTGTGGGCTGTTTGGGTCAGATACTGTAGATTAATTGTATGAAAAATGCTCTTTGAGAAAATCCATGGAGAGGCAGTAGTTTTTTGCAACCACTTGAATAAAAATTGCCTCTAGGGATGTTATGTTTTTTTAATCCTTGCCAGTACCAAGGGGATCTTTTGAATCTTAAATAGAAACTGGAAGAAATTATATGGAATGAAAATGGTTTCAAAGGAAAATAAAATAGCATGACTAGTTCAGCGCCTTTCCCACTGGATATCGCAAAATAAATGACTGAGACAAATAAAGTCAAAACCCCCCTCTATTTCACCTCCCAGTACGTTGCAGAAGATACTTAGGTTTTCATATTTTTAATAAAGAACTTTGTTTTTTCCCTCTAAATATTTACAAAATGTAGAGGGCACCAAAACTTTCAAACTGTATGTGCCAACAGTTAATGATTATGGTCTCTATTCTTAAGGTCTGAATCTTTGAATTTTGCTTGTGCAGACTGTTGCCCATAAACTGTGGCTGATATGAATACAGAAACTTCATGGTGAGATAAAGGCCTGTCCACTTGTAGTGAGTCCTTCAGTAAGGAAAGCTGTTCCTGTAAGGAAAGCTGTTGCTGTGAGCTAATGTGTTTACTATTAGGTATAGTGTTGGAGACCTGGGCTCTGATGTACAACACCGTAGTTTCAGATCCTGCTGAAAATCCAGATAAGACAGTGCAGTTTCCCCATTTTATACTGTCTAGTGAATAGATCAAGTCTAGAGAATACTTACAAAGAAATACTCACTTTCCAATGATTGACTTAAGTTCACTTGCTGTTTCCCCATTCTGTCCTGCTTGCTCTTTAAGCAATTGCTGACTAACTGAAGTTCAGTGAATAACACGTAGTTTAGTACTTCTCAAAGTTTTCCTGACCTCCAAGGAGCCAGTCTGACCTGGGACCTCAGATGAGACAGTGCTATTCTTGGCAGAAGAGGCTAGCCTGGAGACAGAAAGAGTATAGCCCAGGTAAAAGGCTGACCTCAAGGATTACCTATACGCCAAACTTCCAGAAAAGATTTCTCAGCTTAAGGAAATTCTGGGTTAGTTCTGTAGTTTTTAAAAGTACTTTTTTTATCATTTGCATGTTTGTTAGACTTATCTATGATTGCTCTTAAAATTTGATAAAACTGCTACATGTCCTAAGCACAATGGATTTTTGCCTCTACTTTCTTTATTCTTGGGGTTTAGTGGTTACATATTTTTGCTGCTGTTTGTTTGGTTTGTGGGTTTTTTTGTCTGTTAATTTGGGAGAATTGAGTTTTGCTCAATGCAGTACACACATGCTTGATACACTGTAGAATCATTCATATTTTCTATAATTATTTTTACCAAGAGAAAGAGTTCAAGGCTTCTAATGCACAGTTGTACATGATATAACCATCATTACAACCCCTTCATTAAGCCTCCATCTGCCCCCTTGAAAAAATTAAAAAACCTATTTGGGTAAGATGGAAAACTGAAAATTTTGTACAGTGGCTATTTAAATAATGAAAAAGCCTGTTAAAAGGCTTTTGGCAGGTTTAGAACATCAACATGTCACTGTCATCCTGATCTTTGTCTCAAGATTTTGACCTTAAATTGGATTTCAAATTTTTTTGTAGCTGAAAGTTCATCTGCAGTCAAAAAAATGTGTTTCCTCTTTCAGCTACTAATGATCAACAGCCTGGCTGAGCCAGTCTTTCCTTTAATTGTACCATCACAGTTTGCAAGGTTATAATTTCCATTTTCAGGTCACTCACTTTTATTTTGAAGATACTTGCAATGTAATTAGCTATTTCCCTTGCATCACTAACAGAATGAGATAATGAAAGTTGCCACTGGTTAATTTTCATCACATCCAAGCTTCTAAACTGCTTATGGTTTGCATACTTAGATAGCAAACTTTGCCAGCATACTGGGCTTTGTGGGCAAAAGAATTAGGCATTAGTTGCTATTGAGTTATGGTGAAGCTTTTGTACAGCATGTTTTGGTTGCTAGTCCTCCATGCTTCAGCCATCTAGTAGTTGCCCTGCGATCTAAGTTAACTGTGTAGATTTTCTGTGGTGGGTTGGCTCCAGCTAGCAACCTAGTTTATCTATCTATCCAAATAATGACTCACAGGTTTCCCCAGGGAGCAGCTTCTCTGTCCTGCAGTAACCATCACTGGCTGGTGGAGACTTTCACATCTCATCACATAGCGAGGCCTGATTCAAGTCAGTCACCTAGTTTGTTCTTTCCCCTTTAGTTACTCCCTCCTTTCTGACTATACCCTGTAGCAGTGTGTGCACTGCCAGGTGCCCCTAACCCCTGCTTGCACCAGTAGCTGTTCTAGCAGTTTTGTCCCTCCAGCTCTAGGTAAGTGTGTGCAGCTTGAGAAACTGAACTGGCTGTTAGCTAACTTTTGCTTGAAACTCATAACACATAAAGCCTTCTGCTCCTTATTCTCCAGTCTTTGCACTCTGAAGTTAGAGCACATTTACACAGAGATAGCTCACATATATTTCTGTACACTGTCTTCATTACAGACTTTCTCCTACTTTATGATACTGCTTCCTTTGGCTGAGATGCCATTAAAATGTGGAAGCATACCACAAGCTAAACAACCATGTTCAGACATGAACATGGTCTAAACAAGTATGATTTAGATGTGTTCATTTGTTTTCCTTTCTCTCTGCAGAAGGGACCTGAGTACACCCTTCTTACAGGCTCCTCTCTTCTTTGGAGCTCTTGGAAAAGAAAGGACATATAGGGATTTTTTCCTTCTCTGTCTATCAGGGCCCCATAAGGGTATATGAAATGAAACCCACAAATTAGGGCTTTTAAATCAGTTCGTAATCAGTATCTTGCTAGAGAGCAAACCCAGCTTGAGCTCTGTGAGCTAGGAATTGACTTCTTTCTGCTCCAGAGAGGCATCAAACTACAGAGTGCAGCCATACACAGAGCACTCAATGCTACACTTTTCTCTCCTGGTGAATGCTGAATCTGACAGACAGGTATTTAAAAAAAAAGTCCCACAGTGACTAAAAAAAACAACTCCCACAGCTTGCACACCTTTTGAAAATTGTTCCATTTTTTTTGTGTGGCAAAATAATTCTGGCTAAGGTAGCAGTGACTTGTAAGACTTGGAATCAGCCAGAGAAACTAAATGTTAATTGGCTACTGCTGAAATTTGAATTCACAGTGAGAGAGAAAGTTGACCTTTTCGTTTCGTTACCCTTGGGTGGCTCTTAGCCTTGGGAAAATGTACCACTGTCAAAACGTTACTGTATTCTTAGAAGTTATGAATTAGAAAAAAGCTATTCAAAATGAGGTTAGCTGACAGTATGCTGTAATCATGGAATAGTCTTATCACAGGCTGAATGAATACAAGATCAGATGCAATCATAGTGTAGTTTCCAGAATATTAAGTGATCATTGTGGGTAGTGAGATGATTAAGTGGTCAGATAGCATCCTCTGCTACTCTAATATTGGGCTTGTCCCATGGTAACTACATCTGAAAGAATCACAATATTCAATTTTTCATGATTTAAGGAAGGTACCATTTTGACCTCCTAGTGCATGGACCATTAGCTGAGTCTTTCTGTTATCAGTAGTGCCTCTGCTACATAAAATGGGTTATTCCTAAAACCAATTTCCCAAAAGTTCAAAGCACTATATTTATGTCTCTCATGTTGCTGTAACTGCAGGGCTTTATCTAGCACATATATACATTTCCACATGACACAATAAAGATATTGATTTTAGGTTTATTTTAAACTGTCAAGTAAATAGGCTTGATCAGAGCAAAGCACAGATCCTATTGACTTTGCTGGAGAGAGACAAATAAAGTTTCTAGGCTATACTTGGCCCAAAATAACCTTTTTGTAGTTCTGATCTGTGGTTAGATGCAAAAAACCCACACTGAATTCACACAATTTCCCTTTAAATTTGCACTGAGGTTGGTTTGGTGTGGATTTTTTTGGTTTTGTTGTCTGTTTGTTTGTTTTCCACAGTGATATCAACTAACTACAAAGAGGGAAAGCTACCTACAAGGACACCAGAAAACAAGGACACCTCTTTGGTCTGTGTCGCGTTGCATCTTGCCTTTCAATGGTAGCACCTCAGTTTCCCTGCAGTCCTATTCAATAATCATGAGTGCAGGTTAAGAGACTATTTAAAATGCGTAAGAGAGGCAGAACCTGGCCAAATGGCATAAGTGATGCAGAGGCAGTGACCTGATCCAGTGACAAGACCAAAAAAGTCCTACAGGTGCTGTGGCCCTTCCCACCTGCAACATCTTCAGATTATCCACACACCTGCTATGTATGTCTTGCAGCTGGATGATGGCCCATATGTTATGCACCACCCAGCTCATTGGGTCTAAAGCTTGCCTGCTGATGAAGGCTAAAAGAATGGGAATAGAAGAAAGTCGAAGCCAGAAACCTGGAGCAAAGTGAAGAGGAGTAGCTATATACTAAGTGAGCTGGCTGCACTCTGCAAGACAGGTATTTAAAAACTTGACAAATGCAGCCCTGCCTCACCTAAAGCTAAATTTGTCACCTTTGAGTTGGGGCTCAATAATTTTTAAATATAGAGGTATGAGTCTGCAACTTTTTAATGACAAGACTCTTTTCTTTCCAGACCTTAATCCATTGTGATAAAAAACAACAGCAGTGGAAGATGCAATCATTCATAGTTCTTATAATTGGATTTAGAATAAGTGATAGCAAATTCTATTTCCTCTTCCTATTTTCATGTTCCCATCCTTATACAAAAAGTTATGTGGTTTCTCTTCTATCAACTCTGTAGGATGAGGAAGAGGCTGAAAGAGTTAAAAAACATGTGTTAGAAGTTCTCTGCACCAGAAAATTCAGATATGGTACTGAAAAGAATTAAAATGAAAGTTTGCTTGAAGACATTTGTGTGTGGGCAGGAACTGGGCAAGAACATGACTTGGAAGACATTAGTGTGTCAGCAATTAGGGAAGGAAGAGGCACTACGGGCTGCACACGTGCCCAAGGAAAATTTCACATTTACCTAACGCTCTGTGACAGCTTCTTCAGAAGTCTTTCAGAAATGGCATTATATTCATCATGTGGCTGATGCAAGGTGAGTGTCAGGCCAGTGCCTGTGTCGATGGCTACATTGTTAGTCTCCTGGAACTGAGGACTTCTAACAGGCAAGGAGCCTGGACCATCACTTGGATGTGTTAGAAGGAAGTTTCTCATTCTACTTTAGTTCTTTGGGGAAGAAGTGAAGAATTAAAAATGCATGTCCTGTCTTACAGGAGGAAATTGTCATGATTGTTCAGAAAGCACAGCAAGCTGTAGCAATGGCTCTGCACTGCAATGTCTGAGGATTCCCACTTTCAGATGGAGTTGGCTGGAAGCTGGAAGGAGAAGCAGGCTGCCCTTCCCTGCCCACGTAACAGCTGCCCTCTGACCTCAGGAACAAGGACTGCTCAGGGGTTCTTACTGTGCTGATTTGCCTTTCACTGAGTAATAGGCACTGTCTTCTGCTGGTAGAGTGCCAGTTTTGCCTTCTGAAGGGGATGGATCAAATGATTTAACATGTCTTTTTCTTTGACTCCATACATGAATCTGCACAGTGAGTGCTTCAGAGGAAAAATCCACCACAAGTAAACAAAGAGTAGGAAAAAAAAATCCAAAAAATGCCTAAACCCAGGAAAAAATCCATTTGAAAGAGTACTTTTCTGTTGTTGTTGTTTTTGTCAATCTCTTAAATACACTTGTCATCCAGATAAAGTAGTAGAAGGCCTTTGATTCCAATTTCTTTGTCGGTACCTGTGTTTAATTTCAAATTTATTTCGTGCTCAGGGAGCTCACATGAACTTTGTATTCATGAGGGATTTTTTTTAAGGTGCTCTACAGAGGAGCAATCCTCACCATAGTTTAAAAAGCCTGCAATGCCTTGCATGATGCAGTCTGGGGAGTAAAATGTAGACCTTGCTGTCCTGAAGGAGAGAAGGCGAGGTATCTTCAGCCCTCCTCTGTGCACTCCCTGCTCTGGTAGCTAATGGAGACCCAGGGGAACTTGAGCAGCCCAAGGAACCAATTTACTTTAGCACACACTGCTCAGATCTGCATACAGGCGGGAACACTCTCAAGAATTATATCAATAGTGTATAACACAAACTGAGGGGTATGTGGCAAAACAATAGGAAAGCTGCAAATTTACATCAGGCTCTGTGCTTTAACATTAGGGAACACACTGATAGAGAACAAATCATCTCCTTTAGTTTATCTAAGATTTACTCAAAAGCTTATGAAGATGAAATAAAGAGAGATTTTATTGCAGTAGAGTGTGGCTGTTCTATCACAGATATACATCCTTGTAGGGAACATATATAGCTAAAAGGTGTTGTCCAAAACATCAGCAATTAATTAAATCATAGCAGAAACCATTGGCATACAAATATTAATAACATATTTTAGCCGGAATAAAGTACCAGGGTTTTTTGTTTTAGTAACAAGCCATAAAAATCAAGACATGCAGAAATAAGTACTTCAGAAAATGAATTCATTATGAATACATTTGCCTCACAATCCACAGCATAAGATGAATTCCAGTACGCAGTGTGTTCCTGTGGAATATCCTAGAGTGTACTTCATGCAAAAGTTCATTGAAAAAGTCTCAGGACAGAGGAGGCACATCGATTACTCTTACTTCCAATACCTATCTACTGTGTTAGGACAGTTTTCTTTACACCTGCAAAAGACTTCCAGCACTGATGATTGAAACATGCTTACTCAGCTTTAATATACTGGCCCATAATATTGACCCATTTTTTTGAATCTTTTAATGATTGACAGTAGGTTTAATGGCTACAAACACATCTGTTCTTCATCAGCAGCATGACAGAGAAGACAAATTGGAGCCATGACATCCAGAAAATATTCAGATGTAAAATTTTCTGGAACTGTGGCCACAGGTGGTCATATGCTTAGACAAATGATAGGATTGGAAAATAACAGACAAAATTCCAGGTAGAAAAACCTTTGCCTAATTTTTTCCTGCCTCTCTTTCTCAGATAAAAGGTATTGCCTATCCATACAAATTTTGCTGCATATATTAATTTTGTAATTTTTTTTGGCTGAAGTTAATTCCCAAATTCAACCTTATTTTAGAAATACTTCTAGACCTCTCAAGTACTGCTGATTCTATAATCAGTTTCCCCACTCCCCTTCCACACAAAGCTGTTCCTTATCTCCTGTAAGCATTCTCTAAAACATAAGAAAAGATAATTTTCAGAGTGGTTTTCAGATGAGACAGTACCCAGGGCTCAGCATTTTCATTGAAGAAAAATGAAGGCTGGCCTGTGAGTTATTGCTTTAGGTGGTCAGCTGTTTACTCCTCGTTAGACCATTAGATCTCTGCATCACCAGGACCACTTTGCATCTGTACCCATTCCTCAACAGAGAGCATCTCCAAAGCACAGCTAGCAGACAACCTCTGCACTGCAAAGACCTCTGAAAAATAATGCATGTTGCTGTGTCCTTGTGGCTGAAGAACCAACTCCTGGGTCTTGACCTGTACATCCTCACAGCAGCCTGATGCTTCACAGCTCCACATCTCATGTTGTATGACTTAATATGAGATTTTAATCCTCAGATTCTAATCCACCTTCTTAAATTCAGTTCCGTTTTTTCACAGATCCCTGTGGTTTGTTGACATTCTTGTTTGGTGTTATGGGTGGTTGAGACATAGATCGATCAAGTAAAATTTTCAGTTTGGTCACGTGCTTTTCCTTTATGTCCCTTTTGTTAAACATCAACAGTCTACATTTTCATTTAATATATGATTTACATGTTATGTTTCTAGAAGATTGGAGTTAGTGGAGGGCTTGAGGAAGCAACTTCAGCTTTTCTTCTGAAATGTTCACTATAATTCCAGATATTATGTGAATTTTGCAGAGATGATCAGGATCTGTTTGACATGAGGTTGTGTTTCTAGGAGATGCTAATAACAATGTACTATGAAAAATATATGCTCTTTTTAGATTGCACTTGGGCTAGGAAATGAATGAATAAAAAGTAGATTAATGAACCAGGGTATCAAAAATATCAAAGATCACAAGAATATCTAATTTCTGTAGTGGGAAGCCAGTGTTAAGTGTAAAACAATACAGTTCCAACCAAAATGTGTCAAAGAGAGCAGAACAGACACTGTGGATCTTTACCAGCTTGATTAGAGGTACACATGTAGTCTGAATGAAGAACATAAAGGAAACTAGAACAGAAAAAAAGTCTGTGCAACTGCATAGCTGTTTCAACTTGTTGGTGTTAAACTGAGTTCAACAGTATATACCTCAGGTATCTTCATCCAGTTAACTTTTTAAGAGAACTTACTCTCTTCTTCCCTACAGAATCACAGAAAGTTCAACCAGGATCCAAGGAGGACAGTTAAACATCAGCTATCCAATCAGGCCACTCAAAACCTCTGTATTCATAGACACTCCTCCTCCTCAGGCTATCTGAACCTTTGCATCCCTTTCCCTGTTATTAGGAAGCTTTTCCTGATGTTTAACCTAAATCTGTCTTAAAGAATAATTTCTGTTAGAAAAGACCTTTCAGATAATGGAGTCCAACCGTTAATCTAGCACTGCCGACTCCATCACTATACCATGTCTCCAATTGCCATATATACACACATACAACAGTTATGTCCCCTCTCAGACTTTTCTTCTCTAGAATAAATAATCCTAATTTTTTCAAGGTGCCTGCATCCATCACATTTTCAAAGCTCTGATCCCTTTTGGTATTTGCACTAGAAACTGCAAAATGTAAAAGGTATTTTGTGTAAAGATCTGATAACTTCTCCTGGACTTTGGAAATAAGTGAATGAGAAAGAACACAGGTTTATTAATTCATAGCCAAGGAGACTTACTCAGGAAAACAGTGCATATTTTGTCAGCACAGGCTTACATTTCCAGGTCAGCAGTAAGTAGTCAGTCTCATCTCTGATTGCCCATCACAAAAAAATAAAAAAAATAAGAGATGCCTGAAAATGTCAAACAGAAAATAAGAGATGCCTGAAAATGTCAAATGGTTTTTCACAAGCTAGAAAGTCTAGAGAAAACCAGTCCTTTTCCTAGAAATAACCAGGCTGTAAATGGCAGTGAACACCTTTCTACTTTGCTGTTCTCAGTTTTGCTGAAGATCTATACCTGCAAAAGTTTTTGTAAATCAATTTTTGTCGCGGTTGTGTTGTCATGCCTGAAAAATGGTGATGTTTCAGTTTTAAGAGTTTAATTAAATAAGATGCAGATTCATAATATCGCAGTAGAGCTTCGTACATTTGTGAAGTGATAATGTGCCTGAAAGGGCCTCTGATACAGTGGTATGATAATAGCACAAACCTATCTTTCTCATTTTCTTTTAAACTTTGTCATTAAATGTCAATTAAGAAACGGAAAAATGATGGTCAAATAACATCAAGTGACTAAGAAAGGCACAAAATTAAATTCAGAGTTCAAGTTGAAGCACTGTGGGAACCAACCAACTATGACTGTGTAATGCCAGCATGTTTGTCCAGAGGGAAAGCTGAATTGTGTTCATGGATGGCAGCATGTGATGGCCCTGCAAATCCACATGTGTCCACTGACTGACAGCACAGAACTTGATCTTCTCTCTGCTGCCCCATTCCATGAACAGTGAATTACAGTTCAAGTGGCAGCTTTACCTCATAAGTTGTTTCACTATTTGTGCTAGTAGTAAAGTCAGGCTCTATAATAACTAAACATATCTCACCCCCCAGTACTTTAACCTCCTTTTTATTTCCATAATGATGAATTCTTGAGTATCCAGACTGGCCAGAGCATTAGAAAGTGACACATGATTTAAACAGCTTTATTTTTATAATGCAGGATGTGGTTGAAAAAGTTTAAAAATTATTCAAAGCAGGCAGATTTCTATCAAATCCAGTTAAAACCAAAATTTGAAAAAGACCATGTTCTTTTTCTCTAAGTTGAAAATCTGCACTGCTTGCTTTTCTTTTTTTTTTTTTTAAGAGTCAATTAATGTTTAAATTTAATTTCTTTATAATCAGTGTACATTTCTCTATGTTGAGTATCACACAGGTCTGGGAACTATAATAGAAACCATGTAGTAATTTACCTATAAGTGTCCCTAGACACTGACCCAAGAAGGCCTTGCAGTTTAAGAAGCACCCTTAGATGCACCACTCAGACACATCTCATATGCTTTTGTTCTCACATTGCAGAAATACCATGCCTGGAGGGCTGTGAATAATCCTCCTCATGTCCAAGTATTACATCTGGAACAAACAAACAAATTCCCACACAAAAAAACCCCCAAAATAAACAAACAAAAAACAAAAACCAAAAAACCTAAAAACAAAAAAAAAACTCCAAAACAAAACAACAACAACAACAACAACAACAAAACAAACCCACAAAACCCCCCCAAAAAAACAAAACAAAAAAACCCCCACCAAAACCCAACCAAACCTCCAGTAAAAAATTAAAAGTATGTTTGAGCAGTAGGAGGTTGTCATCTGTGAGCCTGAAAAGACCTCAGCCTTTGTAAGCTTACAAGTGAGTCGCTGGCCCAGGAACAGGGTGGATTTGGGACTGGCACCATGCCCAGAGATAGGACCTTGAGCAGTGCAGATATTTCTGTGTCAGTCTTTAACATAAGCTAAAACCTGGCTCACACATCTGGTCTTCAGAGAGGGCAAGAGTGGACTTCTTATCCTTGCTCAGCAGCAATGTCAGATTTTATTGGCTGGCCCATGACAGTATATTGGCTTTGCATGGCAAGGTTTGGGTATCAGGTGGGCTCCATGGAGAAGCTGCTAGAATCTTCTCTCATGTCCAATACTACCAATGCCAGCCGGTTCCAAGACAGACCCACTGCTGGCCAAGGCCAAGCCCATCAGTGACAGTGGTGGCACCTCTGGGAGAACAGATTTAAGAAGGGCTGTTTTGAATCTTTATTTAGGCCAACTACACCAATTTGTCATTGATAAGTGGTTTAAGTCACCTAAAGAAATCCCCAGCAAAGGTAGCAGTAAAAGCAAGTTTAATATAAATTTGCAAAAGCATAACAAAGTTTAATGTCAAGGTTCAGTCTACTACTTACTACATGGATGAAACATATTAAGAAAAAATCAAATTAGAATCAATTTAGAATTGTTTTCAGAGGTAAGGTTGCAAGAGGGTTTAGCAGTACTTAATCACTGAGTAATGTACGAAGTGGCTCAGTAGGATTTACTCAAAGTATGACAGTGACTTAATTATAGATTTGAGATAGTAACACTCATACTGTATTTGCTAGAGGGTATTTGAATCCATTCACACACACACACACACACACACACACACTCACACACACAGAGACACAAAGAAGTATGTACAAAGGTACTTGTTAAAAATTCCCCTCGAATGTCAGTGAAATACTCGTGTTGAATGCCTTGGTGTTTCTCAGTGGGTAAGGGTTGTGTCTCAAGAGCTGGGAGTATCAGCCCAGGTCCTATTGTTTTGGGGAGGTCCTCTGAGTGTTGCAAACTCAGAAGTTTGCCAGCTCTGAGAGGCATCCTTCTCAGAGGGATCTGTTGGTGCAGTCCATGGTAGCCCTGGATAGCTCAAAGGCCCTCACTTAGGACCATTCTTAGGACTGCAAGATGATTAGCTTTAGTCAACTGTAAAATTTCTATCCTCAGGTCAATAATTAATGGAGTTTCCAATACAACTGGGTATTGTTTTCAAAACTCCAGCAACAATGAATGGTACTATTTCCCTCTGGCTGTGGTTCACGTAGGGAATGTTCCAAGGCTGTGACTGTAACTGCTCTCTTTACATGGCAATCTGTCACTTTAATGTTGTGCTGCTAATAAACCACAAAATATTTCACAACTTAATAACACTGAGAACTTGCTACACAATGTTAGATCCTGGTTGGGTTTTTGTGTGTGTGTGTGTGCTGGTGGGGGTTTTTTGTGGGTTTTTGTTTGGTTTGGGTTTGTTTTTTTTTTTTTTTTTTTTTGGTTGGTTGGGTTTTTTTGGTTTTTTTTTTGGCAAAGGTACTCTGCTTCTTTTATAATTTTGGCATGGCACTCCTGAACATGAATGGCAATTTTCTCACCACTTTTTACTGTTCAGGAATCCTTGATGTTTCAAACAAGTATTAAAATCCAAGTATAATGAACTAAAACCTAAGTATACTAATAATTCCTGTAAATTACTTACTCCATACTTTCTTGTAGCTGTAGTTTCAATGGGGATGGATACAATCTCATTGAATAAGACTTTAACCTGGCTTTATATTGCTTTATGCTTTCTTTTCTTCATAATGTAGTTCCAAATACAATCTGAGGTTATAAGTATTGGAACTCCATAATAATTTTTTCCCATCTGTTCTCACATCATCACAATATTTTGTTTCTATAAATTGTTTTCTTTAGCCTCACTCCCACATCACATAATGTTTCAAATGGTTATATGGTACTGTGAAAAACAGATTAAGGGTGTAGCTTGGCTTTATGATTTGATTCACCATTATAAGAATTCCAAAAGTTACATGATTTACCTTGTAAAAAAACAAAACCAACTCAATCTATTTTTTTAGTTCATCCTGGTTTGGGAAATTAATTTTAAAATGCAATTGCATTAATTATTTTCTGCAGCAATTATCTCACAGTTAGGAGCAAGGAAAGTGGGGACACGACATTCTTGAGTTTTTTCTTCTGCCTAAATTTTAATACTTATTCAATAGAGGGTGTTTCTTCTCCGTGTTACCTCACCTGCAGTTTCACTGATTCATGGCTGGCTGGAGTCAGTGTGTGTCCTCCAGCACCACCTGCAGTTAAAACAACAGAAATGAGCACCGACGCCAAAGTTCCTGTCGGGGGATACAATATAATCTGTAAATTCGATGTTAAAGCTCTAGTCAATGTTTGAAGCAATGACAGTTTAATTATTGTTGTTCACTTTCCTTCTGCTGTGAAACTAAAAGAACAGCATGACATAAGGAACGAATTTCTCTAAGCTCTTGTTGTAAATGCAGCATTTAATTATTAAAATTCCAAGCGTGATCTCTCTAGATTAGTCTTTAAACATAAAGGCTGACTCTCCACTGGAGTACTGAGGTGAAATGAAGAGGGAAGAGTAGCCAGCAGGGAGCTGATTACAGGTCCTTGATCTCCAGCAGGTAGCCCCCAGGGTATGTTAAAAAGTCATATGTGCTACCTTTAAATGTTAGACTACAGGTATAAGCCCAGCATGATGCCACAGCCCAGTCCTGTCTTCCCTTGTACCAGCTACCAGAAAAGCATCTGGAAAGCCAGTAAAGCTGAGGGATGGCCATGAAGGACAGTCTCTTCTTTGCATCCTTACTTTTACCCGAGTAGAGATATCCCTATGCTGAAGGAAGCCTTCAGGTAGAGCCCCCTGATGACTCAGAGAACCTGAACGTATCAGTTATGTGAGACTGAGACTGCAAGAGCTTTACAGCACCCACCTTTTTCCTCATGAGGAGAGGGAAGGAAATAAAACTGATAGGTGTGGTGTACATTTGTAAGGCAAAGCCCACATCAGGAATTATTTTCAGTTTGCCACTACTATTCTTACAGTTTGTCCTCAAATGGAAGGATTTCCTCCTGACTGCACTGAGGAACTGTTTGAGCAAGATGCTGCCGGGCATGGGGTGCTAGAGGTGCTAAAGGTTCCTAGGATGTACTTTGAGATGAGGTTCTTGACAGACAAAGGTCCAAAAGCCGTTCACACAACTTGCAAGATGTGTTTTGCCATTTTCACCTCCCACATGCCAGCTTAAAGACACTTCTGCTCACATATCTATCCTGCCACTTCTGATTTTTAAGAAAGCAGGTTGTTCTATTTTCTTTTACCTTTCTCAGAAAATCAGGATATTATTAGCAGAAAAATCTTTCACAATGAGTTTTCCAGTTTAAGTCAGCATAAAATAAACAGTGACAAAAATAAGACTGAGAAGCAAAGGTAACAAAAAGACATACCTACTTAGACACACACACACACACACACACACATAGAGATACATTTATAGTAAGAGAGATGTGCCCCAAGAGGATGGGAGATGACATCTGCCACTCTCCTCTGACCGATTGTCTTGGTGTCAGGCAACTGCCCCATCCATGTGTATCTGCCAGTTCAATTATTTTAAATTTTCTGTCACAACTTAAGCACTGTTCACTAGAGTGTCAGAAGCTGTTTATCAGTCACATGTGCTTACACAAGCACAGTTATGAGGGTACAAACAAAGCAGTCTGATCTGTTAGTGACAGGCTCTAATCAATATAACTGGGAGGATCCTACTGTCTAATTTATTAACCCTTAAATCTTTCAGAAATGTGGGCAGAACAAGGAAACAGCCTTCAGATTAACTTATCTGTTAAAATGGAAATTAATTTATTTTCCTTCACTGTGTTATATGGACTAGCAGGATCTAGAAATCAGGGATAATGCCAGATTCTGGAATGATGCTGGATGCAAATGATAACAAGGGTTTCAGTTTGAAGGAGGAGGAAGGGAAAACGCGCCCTGTCCGTCCCCCCACCCCACCCCCTCCCGCCTTCGGGACTCATAGGGAAGAAAGAAAGCATATGTTTTTTGAGACAAGAGGGAAAGTAGCTTTTATTAATTTCCTATTATTCAAGTCCTGATTGTGTCAAACATTACAGACCACTTTTCCAGAGCCAGCAATTGAAACAAGGAGTAAATGAGTTACAGAAAGATTCACATCAAGTATCTTCCTGACTGCCAGTAAGTTAGTGCAGATTTGTTATCATCTCGTAACAAATAGGACAGTGGACAAAACACTCCTGCTTTGAAAGGATTATTGAAGTAGTGCGCACAAAGACTAAAAGTAAGAAAACATCCCTTGAATCATACTCCAAAGAGAAGAAAGATCCTGCAGGTCTGCAACTGGTGTCAACAGCTGGTGTCAGCAACAGCAATTTATTTTTTACAACCATGGGAGGCTCCTTGGTGACTAAGGAGTGGTTGGAATCGACTGGATTCACCTGAAAAAGTGCAACAAAGCACCTTTGTCAACAGAGCTTTAAACTCAGGGATTGCTGGGAGACCAGAATCAAGAGAACAAGTGGTGCATGGGACAAGCTGAATGAAGAGGACAGGAGGGTCCTGGTCATCAGCTGTCCAGGCTGAAGGGGCACTGCCTCAAAGGTATGCATATAAATAAGGAAATGTTAAAAGAACAGCATGATGTGGGCAGATGTCACACACTTTTTATCAAATTGACATGAGTGGATCAAACTCTGAAATGTCTGTAGGCTAACATCCTCTGTGCTGGACTGGAGGAGTTAGAGAGATGAGCGTGCAGTTGCAGGGTGATAATTTTGTTGGGATCACAGCACTGAGGTGGGATAACCCATACAGCTCAAGTGCAGCAATGAATTGATGTGGGCTCCTCAGCAAGGGCAGATCAGGAAGGCACAGTGGAGAGTTAGCCTTTATGTGAGAGACCATTTATGAAAGAATGCATGCAACTTGGCAGCACAATAGGTGATGAGCCAGCTGAGTGTTTATGGGTCAGGATTAGGGGATAAAGTAACATGGGTGATGCTTTTCATTATGGTTTGCCATCTCTCTGTATTGACGTGTAAGAGCATGTAGATTGTGAAGAAAATACAAAAAGATGCTGTGCTTCTTTCCTGGCCAGAGGATCTGCTGCAGTTGTTTTACAGGTTGGGTCACCCATGGTGAAAGCAGTGCAAAAAGCAATGAGGAACATGGCCTTGCTTATAAAATTATAGATTGTCTCACTGAGATCAGTACTCAGATCTGGAAGATATAAAAAAAGGGTCATTTGGGAGGCCTATGAAAAGGTTGACAAAATCTTCAAACTTATTCAGCAATTGAGGTCTCACAAGAGATCTGTATTAATATAAAAACTGCAAACTGAAGAACACCATTTTTCCAGTCACTGTTGCCACTCAGCAGTAGCATGTCAGTGGAAGCTTAGTTTTACAGTATAATAAAGCAGCAGCAAGTGAGAAATTAGGCAAAAGGGTGATTGCATTATCTGTCTGGTTCTGCCCCACGTCACTGAAGCATCCTGCAAAATAGCTATCTCTAAACAACTAGATTCATGCAAGCAAAACTGCACGTTTTGGAAGCAATGGTCAGTGTTGTGTGGGAGAGAACGGGGGAACAGGGCGTGGTGCCACAGTGCTCTCTGGTGGAATCAGAGCAGCAGGTGATCTACCGGGCACAGCTGAGTCTGTGCTCATGTGTTTTCAGGGCAAGGACGTAAAAAACCGGGAGGGGAGGAGAGGAGGATATATCAAAGATAAGTTGAAGTTTAGGCCTATATCTGGCAGGACTTTTAAGAGGCATTCTTTCTGAGTGAGGACATCAAAGATCTGACCACTGCGCTTGGAAGCTGCTTGGTACAAAATCAGAGGCTGAGATATAAACACTCCTTCATTTGTAGCTTCTGTTACAGTATTAGGTAAATGAATACAAAACCAGCAGCCACTCTGAGCCTATGAGAAGGCTTAACAGGCGACAGGTTACATAATCAAAAAAGGTCTTACTGCTACTGTTTTAAGAGTATTCATAATTTTTAACAAACTGTGGAAAGTATTAGTCTGTTAGTCAAAGGGGATGTAAATTCTGTTTGGCAAGCACATATCTCAGGATTTGATTAAAGGGCACAACCTTTCCTTTACCAGTAGCAAATACTGCACAGACAAAAATGACTGGGATAATATACAAATAAATAAATACTTAACCAGATATACACCTACAAGTTCTTGGAATTTATTTTAGAGTGCTTCATAGCATTAGAGCCTACAGACAGGCAATGAGATAGTTCAACACTTAAAGGAACATCTTTGCTTTAAATACTAAGTAGAGAAAAGAAGAATTAGTACAAAATATTATTATACCTTTTGTCAGAGCTGACATTTCGATATAAAAACCCTGAGTCAGCAAAACACATTAGCACATGCTTAATTCTACTTGATTCTTCAAATATATTTTGTATCTTTACTGAATGGAAACAACATTAAGTACATTCCTATCATCTTCAGTGGCTAAGGGTTTTTTGACTTGTTTACACTCAGAAAGGACTTGTGAGGCAAAAATCACACTTTGCCTGGGAGCAGCTCTTTCTAGCCCTGGTATCCCAAACTTTTTGGTTTGAAAATTTTAGTCACCCATGGCAACCTATGCAGTCTATGTGGAGTAAGTAACTGGATTTAGTAAAAATTCTTACAGAAAAAGGAAGAGTCTTACGCTATCCTACCCCAAAATATATCCTGGGAGCACAGCAGAAGAATTTAAAATTTTGTGTTTAGGAGGGAAACATATCACAAAACTGCAGCTGACAATTCTGTTGCCAGAGTGCCATTGTTTGAGTCAATATTTGCTGTACAAGTTAATGTTGGCTGAGCATTAACATGAAATAAATGTGTGTTTCGCTGACATTTGCCAATATGTAACAGGGAGTTCACACAAACATTTCTCCCTTGGCCTTTCATTAACTGTTTCAAGGACCTGTGTCCCTGAACATAGGAGACTCAGTGCAATGGGAATTTGGGCGCATCTTCATCACTGTCTTGGTATCGAGGAAGAAAACAACAAGCCAACACAAAGCAGAAATATCCCCTTGATTCAGAATACACTGAAAGCCCAGAGGAAGTTTGCTGGTGCAAAAAAGCCCATCTTGTACTCAGAGTCCTCAGGTACACTGGGGACAAAGACAGACTTGTATTTCTAGATATAGCTGGAATAATTCAGCTCCAGGTTAATTTTTTAATAAGATTTTTTAAAATGATCTCTAAACCCAAAGTATCTTTATGGAGGCAATGCAACATCATTGGAGAAGTGTGAACTTTGAGAAGCAAGAAAATCATTCCAAAATTCCAATTGTGTTTATCATGTTATTTCTAACTAGATATCCTGAGAAATTCCCACCTGCTGTGGCCAGATGAATTTTATTTCCTATACATTTTGCGGTACTGGTGCCTTAAAGAACCAGGTCATGTACAGTCACTGCAGAGCGAACCTGCCTTCACCTTTCAACTCGTAGGTCCTCACAGGATCCTCATCTACTTTCTTTCCCAGATTTCCAGTTCTTGAACATTAAAAATGACTGTATCAACAGAAATGAATATTAGTTACCCTTTGCAGGAAAAAAAATCACTATTTATATCTTTAACATCACTACTTGTGTTCATTGGAAGGAATTTAGAAACTGCACTGTTCAATTTATGCAAAGAAGATGAATGAAGAAGTTGTTTTCTGAAGCTGAAGGAACTGCTTCTTGAGGGCCCATCTGTTACTCCTGAGAGATGTCTAACAGCTCTCCATAAAGCTGTATTGTGATTCAGATTCAAATGTATGTTTTCCATATCTTTTCAATACCATAATTTTCTGTCTATAAACTGATGTACAGGTATTGGATTTTTCTATTTAATCATAAGTGATTTGGGAAGCTACACAGGAATTGTTTGTTTTTTTTTTTTTCTTTAAAATTTTGCCTTCCAGGCAGACAGATGAAATTCCATTGCAAGGATAATTCCTGTACTGTGACTCAGGTACTGCAATATAAATTACCAGTTTTTTTACTGCTTTAATTATGTAAATGGAGAGAAAATTATTCAAAGAATGTCCTTGAGCAAATGAATATGTGCGCTTCTGCAAATCATCTGCAGAAAAATTAGATGCAAAGTAAAAATTGTTTAACTTCCCCGTGTATTACCACTTGGTGGCCACATAACCCCAGCGATGTGGGCTGCTGCTGCAGGAACACGGAGAAACCCTTGATAATACCGATTTTCCATGCACCTCACACGAGATTTAATCTACACTAATGTCTTCCATGCAAGTCATACAAACTCACTAACATCTGAAAACTCAGGCTACATAATTCCACAAACTATGCGGTCTGATTATTGGATTGGTAAGTTAGACAGAAACAAAATATAATCAAAATACCAGAAGTACAATAATAAATGAATGAGAACTGAAAAAAAGCTTGTGGAAATACCCAAATTCCATTTTTCAAGTTCTTCTGTAAACAAGAAACTACGATCTTTTAACAGTACTTACATTTCTCTTTTAATAAAGACAACATGCAACATAAAGATCATAAACATATTAATGATGCATTCATTACATCAGTTTCTGTATTAAAATTGGTTTACTTTAGGCCAAATACCGTATTTGATCTGTGAAAATACTTCCACAGAAAACTAAGCTCAACTCTAATACAGAATTAGAGAGGGCAAACTTTCATCATCACTGCAGTGTTTCCCTGGTCCAGCCCTCAGTATAACCTGGCAGCTGGGGATGGTATTTGGGTACTCCAAACATCTCCCACAAGAATGGGACCAAAAGGGTTTGATGCACATCACCTGTTCCCCTGGGATGCCTGGGAGAGAGCCTGACTTCAATGAGTTATCAAAACACATGTCAAAATTCATAAAGGATTACGTATAAAGGCCAAATACATAGAAAATAGGGGGAAGTCCACCTGCCAGACTTTTAAGTAGAACCAATTGGAGATTGTTTTTATTTCCCCCAGGAATCACTTGGCATTCTTGGGAAAAAAATCAAAATTTGAACACTTCGCAGTGAACATGTCAAATAGTGAGACAAAAGCATTGCCACGGAACCTTGTAAGAATTGTGACTATAATATCACATACATCCGCCATCTGTTGTGAGCAGGGTGTCCTGCAAAGCAGGGCTGTAGGTGAGGGAAAAGAGCTTGCTAGTAGTCATCCTTGTGCATGGTGAAAGAAGTCCTTTGGTCAGGAGCCTGTCCCTTAAGCTGTTTGGAGATATGAGGCAACAGAACCACATCTCTCATGAGGCGCTGTGGCATCCTCTTCAAAACAAAATTTTACATTTCTTGCACAAACCCCAGAATCTTTCTAGGTTTAGACCTTTTCCTTTTTGGGTATAATAAAGTATGCAAATTTTCAGTGGAAAGCAAATATTTCTCTCAAAACACCTGTAGGAAGAGCCATACATAGCCAAACCAATGCCTACCCTGGACTTCGTAGTTTATAGAATGATGGAATCAGAGAATCATTAGGGTTGGAACAGACCTTCAAGGTCATCAAGTCCAACCTTTGACCAATCACCACCTTGACAGCTAACCATGGCACCTAAATGCCACATCCAGTAGTTTTTTGAGCACTTCTGGGGATGGTGATTCCCTGGAAGATGGGAGATGTCCCTGGGCAGTCTGTTCCAATGCTTAATCACCATTTCACTGAAAAAATTCTTCCTAATGTCCAGTCTAAAGTCCCACTGACACAGCTTGAGGCTATGTCCTCTTATTCTGTCTCTAGTTGCCTGTGAGAAGAAGCCAATCCTCATCTTGCTACAGACTCCTTTCAAGTAGGTGTAGAGAGCAATGAGATTCCCCCGAACTTCCTTTTCTCCAGCGTAAACACCCCCAGTTCCTCCAACTGCTCCTCTACAGCTCTGTTGCCCTTCTCTAGACATGCTCCAACACCTCTATGTCTTTCCTGTAGTGAGAAGCCCAAAACCAAACATAGGATTCAAGGTGCAGCGCCACCAGTGTCAAGTACAGAGTTCATTGTTCACAGTACAGCTCACTACCCCGGTCCTGCTGGCCACACTGTTGTTGATACAGGCCAGGATGCCATTGGCTTTTTTGGCCCCCTGGGCACACTGCTGGCTCATATTCAGCTGCTGTCAACCAGCACCCCCAGGTCCTTTTCCACTGGGCATCTTCCCAAACACTCTTCCCCCAGCCTGGGGGGTTCTTGTGACCCAAGTGCAGAATCCAGCACTTGGCCTTGTTGAATCTCATACAATTGGCCTCATTGAACCTCATACAATTGGCCTCAGCCCATCAATCCAAGTACAGATCCCTCTGCAGAGCCTTCCTACCCTCAGAAGATCAACACTCCCACCCAGTTTGATGCCACTTGCAAATTGGCTGAGGGGGCACTCGATGCTCTTGTCCAGATCAACAACAGAGATGTTAAACAGGATTGACCCAAATACTGCACCCTGGGGAACCCCACTAGTGACTGACCTCCAGCTGGATGAAACTCCATTCATCTCCATGCTCTGGGCCCAGCCATCCAGTCAGATAACCCCAAAGACACATGGACTACTATCTTTTCAAGGAGAATGTTATGGGAGAGGATGTCAAAGGCTTTAGTAAAGTCCAGGTAAACTACATTCACAGCCTTTCCCTCATCCACTAGGTAGGTCACCTGGTAGTAACAGGAGATAAGGTAGTCAAATAGGACCTGTGTTTTTTAAACCCATTCTGCCTTGTTGTCCTATATGTGCTGTGTGATGGCATTTAAGAAGATCTCTTCTATAAACTTCCCTGGCACTGAGGAAGTTGAGGGAGCAGGATGTGAATTTGACAATCTGAGTCTTCTCCATGGCAAAGTCTCATCAGCACTGACTCATAACCCACTGTATGATACCTATGACCAGGTCTGCTGGCAGGGCCCTTCCCACTGCCATTCTGTGCTGTAATTCCTCCCAGGTGATTGCAATTTCTGCAGAAAAATGCAAGCAATCAACACTGACACCATAATGTTTCCTTCCTCATTGCAAAGAGGACAGATTTCCACTTAGATTAAAGTGGAATGTGGGATCAGCCCAGGTCCCTAGGTGTGGGTGAGCCAGCCTGAAATTCAAGTACCTAGAGAACCAGCTGGCAGGGGCACATTAAATTCCGTGAATATATTTTTCTATGTAGAAGCCCAGATCTAAAGTACCATGTTTGAAAATCTGCTGATAGCTCCCCAGGGAAAAGAGATCATGCACAGAACAAATTCCCTGATGGATATAGTTATTCAGCCAAGCAAATGAAGACAGGGACCAAGCAGTCAGAATGGGGACATTGTGGATAATTTCTGCCATGTCACAGAGCTAAATTCATGATGCCAGAAAACATCACTGAGGAACTATCATTCCACAGCTTCCCATACCTTTTCCCCAGGATTTTTGCATGAGATTATAAAGTCATGGGATTTAGAGCAATGAGAAATTCGATTTCTTTCTAAATGCCTTTGTAATAATGAACATTGCCTCAGAAAACATCTTGCATATTCCCAAGAAAATGCCTTCATTGAAAAGAGCTGCATTTCGGGGAAATACCATTATTGTTTCAGGTTGCCCCTTTGTGTTCTGTAAATCTTCAAAGTGTTTGTGACTATAATTCATTTGGGCCGTGGGCAGAAGGAGACATTTCTCCCAAGAGGGGGACAGAGTACATGTGTGTGTGGTCCAAGGGAAAGCAGCTTTAATCATGTGCTGAGAGTAATAGGCATTGTACTGTGACTAAATTTACTGTGCTTTCTGGCAGACTCTTTCTGCAGGGAGAAGTGGTGCATTTTAGGCTCTAATCTTTGTTTTGTCTGTAGATTTTCACTCTTTTTATACTAACTTGATACTAAGAGTCTGATCTTTACAAAATGAGGCCCAAAGTCAGCATCTACTTTTGCAAACTCAAGTACCTAGCACATGTGCATCTCAGTGCAAATCAGAAGTGACTCACAAAGAGCTCTGGACACGTGGCTCTGCATAGTCCCTTTTTTCTTTTGTGTATGCTAAAGATTTTACACAACTGTAGTTACATTTCTGAGAATAAGATGCTGGCTGTTAGTTCAGAGATACATTTTATTCCTTTATCATTGCCAAAGACAACTGAAGTATTGAAATACAAGCATGGTGCCAACTGTGTGGTTAAATTGAAGTCACCAGCTCAGCTTTTCTGCAGATTTAATTAGCAAGACTGCAGACTTTTCAGATCTTTTCAGATTTGGTCATCCTCTTTGTATAAAATTAAGAGAATTAAGGCCAAATCCAAGCATAAAATAACACCATAAGACTCTCATTGTCCTTGTGAAATGGACGAACATGATGTGTTTCCCTTCAGTTTGATCTACACCAGCAGCATTTGGAAGCACAGTCATTGTTTAGCCAAACCTGCCAAATGTTTTCTGTTTAATTACACAATGCAACCACAAAGTCTCCTAGGAAAAGATTTCTTGTTGATTTATTTACTTAAGTTAATGAGACACTACCAAATGACTAAACATAATTCTCAGGAAAAAAAATATCGAAGAAGCAGCATTTATAAACACTGTCAGAAAAAAACCACTGGTATGGTTTTTGTGGTTTTGTTTTTTTAATTTATCTGAGAACAAGAAAGAAGGAAGTTCAGAAAACAAGACTGAGATTTTTTTTATTTTATTCGCTATAAGTTAAAAAATCTACAGAAGAATAGTGATATAACACTGTGGTGAAGTTGTGTGTCATATAATGTTGTGGAGAGTAAGGGGTGTGTAACACACTTCTTCAGCCTTTCTTCTCTCCATCTGTCCTGCCCTGCTCAGTGTCTGTCACAGCCAGTCCATTCTGTCAATCTGGAGTTTGGCTTTACTTAGTTCCAAAGAGAAGGTGCCTCATTGTCACAAGATGTAACTAGAGTGAGTAGCTCAGATTCTTTCAAAGGTAAATTGTACTTTTATGAATAAAAATATCATCTAAAGTTGCATTATTTGAGGCATAAGTAAATCCTTTAGGGCATAAACTGATCACCAACAGGCTTGACAAAGGAATGTCTTCAGGCAGTGTATTATTACTAGTGATGAGTGATAAGCTATGTTATTTTCTATACAGAAGTACTGACTTGCAGTCAAAATGATCTTTTAATTTATTAGAATACGGCAAGGAAGAAAAAAACTGCAATGTCTTTCCAAGAAAGACAGGCTCTTGTACACAAAGCATCCACTCAGCGTAGACAAGGCGGTGGAGTGGGCACAGTGCTGGAGTCACTTTTCAGACAGCAGAGACTTTTCAGATTTCAAGGAACATTATAAGATAATGTTAAATTTATCACTAAAAAAAGTAAACGTCTTGATCAGAAAAATGAACTCTTTCCTCCTTCAGAAATATTAACTTAAAATTCTCTAGGTCATGCCCACTGAAGACTTGAAGTGTATTTGTTTTTGCTTTCCATTGCTTGTCTGGTGAGAATAGCAGCCTGACCCTATCAATTCCTTCTCTCACACTTTGTTTTTCACAGGTGTTTAGGATTTTGGGGAGAGCAGTCTGCTCCTCATTATTACATTGCCTCTTGTGAAACACAACATCTTCTCAGGGGACTGAAGGTGGTTATATCCCTTTGAAGCTCCTGGCAAGAGAAAAGTGGACTCACCCACTAGCAGCTGAAGGTTGCTGAGTGCCCATACCCACTCTGTGGCAGTTGGGTAACAAAAGAAAACTTGTATGGTTGAAGCAATGATAGTGGGCTGCAATACACTGTAGCATGGCTACTGTCCCAGAAGGATGGCCTTCTGGACATTAACAGGGAGAGAGTAGCCAGTCCTCAGTGGCTAGAGTGATGCACTAGTGGAGGTAGTGGTGTGGAGACACCTCGTGCCCTCAGCTCCCTGGAACTCGCCCCACTTGTAATGGTGAGAGTACATGTAGGTGTGTCTTTCAACAGCAAAGAGAGGATAAAGTCCCGAGGTCTGAGTGGAGAACTGAGGGGTGGCAGAGCAGTTTTTGAGGGCATCCCAAGACAGCAACATGTGTGGGGTAAGCTCAAAGCCTGCAAGGAGAGCTCACCAGGACCCCAAAACACAGACTCGTGTTCAAACTTCTCCAGTTCCTCTCCTTCATGTGCAATTTCCTGAAAATGTGTGTATCATCCAAAGTGTTTTTAAATAGCTTATACATCTCTCATCGTTATTTTAATTTTAAAATGTTCTGTAGAACTAATTATTTTTAATGTGGTTTAAAAAAAAAAAAAAAGGTGTGGTAGAATAATATTTTTAACTCTAGCAATTTAAATTCAGAACTCTTATAAAATTACCCACTGTCTTTTGAATTGCAGTTCAGAAAGAGATTTTTCCTTTTATGACACTCACTCCCTTCTTTATATAATATTTAACCCATGGTGCTGTAAAGGTTATATGAGCCACATACTTCAGGAGGTTGATTCCTCATCTCACTGTTATGACACACAAATAAGTGACCAAGTAAGTGAGTAAAACTAAATAAATGAAGCTGGAGAAAGACAAGCCAAAGTGAGGTATTGCTTATTCTTAATCCTGACTCTCTTGGGGCACTTCTTTGTGAGAATCCCGAAGTAGCTGAAGATCCCTTCAAAGAAAAGCCAGTTATAGAAAACTTATCCACGGCGCTCATGTGATCAGGTAATGTACTCGATTCACACAAACAGGTAATCCACAGGGCCACACTCTAGACGGTTAAGTGGCTTTAACGTAAACTCCTGTCGCACAGGGCTGGAAAGCAGATAAAAGCATCATTTGTCTTCTGAACCCTGGACGAAAATCTGCCCATTATACAGTGCAGACCTGTATGAAGGCTCCTGGTGTCTTTTTGATGTGGGGGTCGGTGTGCTTTCAGCGAGGAGTCAATGACTGGTAAGCTGCTGGCTTGACTCACCCACTCCCCATGGCAAGATCAGACCGTGGGCAGGGACTTTGCTCCATTGCCTGGTGTCAGCCAGGCCAAAAGCATCACCATGGGAGGACACATCCCTTGGTTCAGATAGGGAGGACAACAAAGGTTTGCTTATGGCTCCTGTGAAAAATAGATTTTTTGTGTAAGGATATTTATCATCCTCTCATGTCATCATTCCTGGGTTTCTGGTGACAGTTGTGGCATGGACAGTGTACAGAGTCTTTTATCTGTGAATGTTAACATTTCTTTGAAGGCTAAGCATGAAATATATTACAACAAGTTTACTGATAGAAGAGCTGGAATGACTTCATAAGAGGAGAGGATCACAGAAACAGACACATAACTGTTTGTGACCTCTGTTTAGAAAATAAAGCAATGTTCAAAAGCACAAAACTAAACAAATTTTGCATTTGTTTCAGAGGTCTGAAGCTGGGATCCTATCTTCCCCTCAGAGAAGCCAGCAGGAGTCTTCCCATTGCCTTCAATAAGCTTTTCATCCAGCCTCTACTTGGTTTTAAGTTATTTGTGATTAAACATATTTCCTTCTTTCTTAATAATGCAGGCAAGTTTTGGTGTAGTTGACATGCAATACACATCCATCACAACTTGAGACACGAGTTTCTAGAAGGAATGCAGGTACTCAGAGCCACTTCCCTGGGAGCAGGGACAGCTGTCCTTCCTCACAGGACATTGAGAAGTGGTGGGATGCCATCAGCCTCTGCATCTACAGTACCTTCTTGCAGCTTTTCATGCTCTTATGGTTCAAGGAAAATTTTATTTCAAAGCTTTTATTTTTGCAAGTCTTTCTGATACTTTCTGTTTTCTTTGAATGTCAGCTGTTTCAGGATTAAGTAAATAAACCATCAGATTGGAACACCCCACCACCAGTCTTGAACCCATAATTTTGGGTGTACCTTTTAAGTGGTGTGTCATAAACCAATTTGTGAGTAACAAATGCCCATGCCATCTAACAGAACTGAATCTGGCAGTGCAATGTTAATATTGAAATGTTAATGATCAAAAACATATTTCCTTTCCACCAGGGGTATACTTGTTAAAGTTTGGGGCAATTTGTGCTGCTGTTGATGCCATTAAAATACTGAAAATATGTTTCTGAATGAAGTTAATTCATTACTTTGCAATTCTGAACTTCTGGAAGCTAAAACCCGTGTGGGCTGCATGCCACTGAGATATGCTACACCAGTTCTGCAGTCCTCAAACCCTCCACAATCTTTTATGTTTGCTGGTAGGGGCAGCCCACCCAGCATAAAAAGGCATGCAAATGATTTTAGCAGACAAGTATTGTGTTGATCAAGACTTCCAGTGTTAAACTATCCAGAAAGATTTAGACAAATTTTTCCCTATGGTAAAATGCGTATGTTAGTTTAAAGATGAAGAGAAATGAAATGTGTTATTTATAGCCTGAAATATCCTTAATATTACACACATGTGTATCACACTTAATCATTGTTTTGATAAATGCCCACGCTGCTAAACACCTAATGTACAACAGGATGTGGTTCCCACTTAAATTAGCAGATGCTATAGTTTCTGATTGTTAATGATGGACCTGTTTGCCAATAAAAACAACTGATGGATTAGCATGTGTGAGCTCCCGAACCTCAGCAAAAGCCCAAACTAATAAGAGAGAGAGAAAAATGCTTCAGGTCACAGTCAGCAGATGGGAAATGGCCAGATGTCTGTCTGGGGCAGGGAAAGGGCAGCATGTATTTAAATACATATCTATGTTTTTATACAGCAGCAACCACTGGGAAGTTCAAATACTTGGACTAACTAAAGCAATGGTTTTGAAGTTTACTTTTGCAGTTGAGGGACAAAAATAAATTAAAAGAACCGATACGTCTCTAAACCTGAAACTTCAGCTATCAGATGGCACTGAAATGCTTATTACATGCAATTTGGAACTCAAGAAATAAACTCAGGATTCTGCAAGCAGATGAAAGCTGCATTAGGTGATTTTGGCAGCATAAGATGCCATCTGTGAGCAACTGAAAATGAAATTGCATTTTAATTTTCTCTTATAATTTTATTAAGCAAGTCATGCTATAAAATACAATGTGTGAACAATATTTTTTGCAAAACTGTGTGACACATATGAATGAATGGAGAATATTGGCTTAAAAAAGATTAAATCATGCCATTTCTAGGAAAGAACCAAGTTGTATGTTTACATATTAAAAGCTAAGCTAACTAATTTCCTAAACATGCAGGAAGTAAATGCATGATTGAAAATGTCATGGGGATTGTTTAATTACATTGTTGTGCAAAATTGCTCATGTCATATATATCTGAGAAAAATAAATAGACCCTGCTTATTTTTCACTGCAAAGCCTTGCGTTTCTGCACAGATTAAGCAGCCTGGTAACATTGTCTCTGAGAGAATTACTCATCAACTAAAAGATACGCAGGTGTTCAAGTGCCTGACTGGACTGAGGCCTATAAGGCAAAATGAATTCTAAGTAGAAATGCAATTTGTTCATAGATTGAAGCAATACGAGCATTTCATTTAACTCCTCTATAAATGGAATTTCCCTGAATGCTGTTCACAGCAAGAATATTTTTCCACAGGGATCTGATCCAGACCTCACCGGAGTCAGTGACCACCTTTCCACTCGCTTTGGTGGGTTCTGGATCAGTCCCCAACTGCAAGCTGGGTACATCTGACTGCCAGCACCAGCCCCCTGCTTCCCACTAGGAAAGTCAGGGCATTCTCAGATGAGGGGTGCTCATTGTTATGCTGAGGGGCCTATAGCACTCAAAAAGGAAATTGTCATGGAGAAAAGACTAGTGTTGTGCTTTTTTATTCAACATGAAGCAGAAAATACAGTAATTTTCCTTTGGAGGAGCTTCCCTAACCCCTTAGGACATTTAGGTCTATAAAGGCATCAGCAAGGGCAAGATGCAGCATGGGCCACATAGTGGCACTTTTGCCAAAACCTTGATTTCTGCTGTTGTACCTGGACAATGGGCTCAATTATATCATAGCAGTGGCAAGAAAATGTTGATAGGAAGCAGCGATAGTTCTGGGAGGCAAGGAGAAGGAGGAAAATGGGAGATAGCTGGCTGCAAATGTCTTACTTGGCTGGTACAAACAGCATTGGATGTAGTATGACATGGATACAGCCTCAGTGTGGGAAGAATGTTATCAGACAAACACCCATTTCTGTGGATTTTCTCCTGCCTTCACACCCTCTTTATCCAGGTTATATCTTTTTTTATCGGAATCTACAGCTAAGACATCTGTAGGACAGAAGTCTGAATATTAACTTTCAAAAAGTTTCAAAGAAATCCACCCCATGAATCACTATAGTGTCTGTCATGATGTGTGTGCTTTGTGTCATGCACAATAATCTGTCTAAAACATGCTGCTCACTCATTAAAATGTCGGAAAGAAAGGTAAAGGTTATTTAAGCACAAGAGAGCTCCTGTTCAATAGTTTGACTGAACAACAATAGAAATCTGCACCTGCACATGTTTCTGCCAAAACTGATCTCACACAACTGTTGATCTTGATTAAATTCATTAGGCTGGGAGAGATGGATTTCTATACATCTTATTATGCGTGTTTTATGGGTTATGCTCCTGGGTGGAATATAAGGTGGTTTTTGTTCAAGAGACAGTAGGAAAATCATGCTGAGACCCAGGCCTGCTTTAGAATTCAACATATTCAGCAAAAAACTTTGGCCAGGACTTATTTTGGACTTCAGTAAAACTCTATTATAGGAGTTTCCGTAAGTTTAAAGGAACTGTCTGAGAGTTTGTATATATTATAAATCCTATTCTGTACAGATTTTGCCTGCAGTAGCAAAGCAGCAACATTTTTCAACGACTCTGGCTTAAGTTATAAAGCTCTATCCTGGAGCGATGAAATTAAAAAAATATTTTACAAAATCAGAGCACAGGTCACATATTTGCAATATCTTTCTTTAGCATTAGCCCTCTTTGAAAGAAGTTTTATGTCACAGCTGCACAGCACACATTGAGTGGTTTCATCCAAAATATGGAAAATAAATCATAGGTTTGTCTACACATTTGATAACATAAGGAAAACCAACAGGCTTTCCTTGCAATACTTATTCCTCCCTTTTGCTATATTGTGGAGGTGTGCGTTTGTGTATGGATATACAGACATACAGAAACATACAGATCTAATTTCTGCCTTTTCACTTTCCTTTGATTTACTGTCGTGCAAACAAAAGGCTTGAGAACTGATTATAATCTTACTAAGTTAATCAGGTTGTTTATGTCAGTAATTAATCAATGTTGCCTGTAAAGCCTCACAATGTGCCCCAAGGTACATAATTTACCCTTGTCTTTCACTTTGCATCATCATTTGCATCAGTACAAAGTGAGTGCAGACATATGTGCTGCCATAATCTCTATGCACCCTTCACTCATTTTGCACAGAGATACATGACAAGGGAAATCTGTGTCAGTAAAAACACGGAACTGAAAGAATACAGCAACTTAAGAAATTTGGTATTGTCTGCTGTGGAATGGGAGAGTGTCTTTGCCCGTGGCCTGATGAGCAGAATCCCCATTGCATGGAGCGTCCCTGCTAGAGGAGCACCAGGCAGTTCTCCTGGCAGCATGAGCTCCCCTCTTTTCCGTATGGCTCATACAGCTGTGTACTGCCAGATATGAATCTACAGCAGCACATCTTTTGGGGATCTCTGCTGTGTAACAACTAGGTTGAAGTGGAAAAACAAAACAGCTCTCCAGGGCTGATGTTCTGGCACTGAGATCCATGGACATGTTTCGTAAATGTATGTGCCTAAGTGTGCTTGTTTGTGTACACATGGATGTGGGTTTACAGAGCTAGAAACAGCAAGATGTCACAACAGCAGATTAACAGAGTACATTGCTGAATATATAACTTAGAGCTGCTGAGCTTAGAACAAACTGTTTATAAGGGAATTATTTTAATGTAAGGCAACCCTCTCTGAGATAGAACACGGGTACTGCTTTAGAAGAAGCAATGATACTGTTCAACACTCTATACCAAGATGGTACCCTCCCTGCTATAACAATGTCTTTTAAAGCTGCATTAATGTGCCCATTCAAACTGAAATTTAGGCAGACTAGGGCAAGTGGAAAGGAATCAGATCTGTAGGGAATCTGTATTTCTTTAAAGGACGTGGCATCAACATGAGCCTACACAGTTACTGTGTTCTTCAGTTTTGCAAAATTTGAGAAACTGGGTGAATACATGTTTTAAAAGAACTGTTTCTTGCTAGTGTTTTTTTAATATGAGACTCTGGAAGGGGGCACAAAATTAAAACAGTGTTTGTAAGAAAAGGTGTGAATTGTTGACCAGCTTCCCCAAATCTGATTTGCTATGGCCTTTTGTAAGGCAGGATCTGCACTAATTTTCTAACTGAAAAATTGTACATACTGGTGAAAATTTCTATGCTACATTCTGTTATTTCTAGCTAAAGGTGGGACGACTAGCCCTGAGATGGGACTTATATATCTCTTCACTTAATACAGAAGGGGTTACACAACTGACCCACACAAGATGCTTATCTTTCAGACAGCAAGGTGATGTGAGCTAGTTCCTATACTGTTATGCAATGAATTACAATACCTGGACTGTACCTGATCAAGCATTCAAAAAAGTCTTCACCCCAAATCTTAATGTACTTGCTGCGAAAGGTGAGGAGCTTGTGGACAAGAGAAATGACTTGGCATTATTTTGGGATCCTTCCAGAGGGACGAGGAGGGCCCTTCCTTGGAGGCATCTTACCTGAGAAGCAACCCACAGGACTGTGCACAACACTCTTGGTCAGAGGCAGTTCGAATCAGCCCAAGTGGCAATGGGCATGAAAGCACCCTCTCATTTTACTCAGAGACAAAACTTCTACCAACTCCAGTGGTGCAGTTTTATTCATTTGCAAGAGACCATCCAGCAGTGACACCCACACTGCAGTTATGATGGGGGTATGGAAAATCAACATATTCTCAAAGCAATTTCCATATTCTTAGCACACGGCCAATGCAGTGAGTTCTTATTTGGGTCAATGAGAGTTTCTCATGCAGAACGAGCACAGAAAACATGCACAGTCTGTGCCTGAGAGGGGGCATATGCCTGCAATAGCTAAATATTTTAACGGGAGAAACACACTTGAACAAAGGAGCTAACTGCATAATCCTAAGTAAACTTCATTGAGGGCATTAATTTACACAAGCTGTATGATTGTGTTCTCATGAAATCTGCCATGCATAATTACTAAAGATGTTAATAAATAGTCAGCAAATCAGAACAGCTGGTTATGATGATACCCAGCTTTTCTAAGAAAAGACAGGCTTTAACCTCACCACCATTAGTGCTGTGAAACATACTGTGGCCAGTGCATGTGATAGGATATCCTAAATAGATGAATATCCATTGCACTCCCTGTCCTGGATAGTGCAAAAAGGCCTAAGGTTGGCATTTTCTTTGATGTGGACCTTCCAACATAATTGCTTTTAGTTGAAAAAATAAAACCCAAAGCAAATGCCTGTAAATGATGCAAAGGCAGGAAGGGTTTATGTTTTCCTTTGAAGTCATGTGAGATGTTCAGATACAGAGATTGATGCTGCTTGAGAATGTGGCCAGTATGTAGCTGCAGTCAGTTTTCACCACTTCTTTGATAAGAGTGATCTGTTGAGCCTATATTAACCACAGTTGGGCACACAGAAGTTATTCTTTTTTCTATATATGATATCAAAATGTTTTCATACCTTATTTAGCTAAAAGCCATCTCTCTTCCATTCACCTTCTGTCAGTTCCAGCTAACAGTTTTGGAATTTGGTCCAGCAAACTGACTGTATTGCAAAGATCAGCATAACCACTATCTGTATTCCTTGTTTTATTAATTACTGATGTATTTATTCTGAATTTCCTCCCATCCAATAACATTTTTTGCAGAATTCTTTGTGCGCATGCTTAGCATGCTAATGAAGTGTGGCTACTCACGTGCTGCTTATGAAGTTGTGCTTGTCAATATATATTATGTGTCAGAAATCAGCTAGTTTGGAGCAGAACCAAAACTGGGGATAATGTATTTTTATGGCTGGCTGGCAGCTTGGCACCTGGTGAGGACTTAATTTTCCTCAGCAAATAAGGACTGACATTAAATTTAGGGACTGACATTCACATAAGTATCATACAGAGCTCTCCCTCTGACAGGTTGTCTTTCCCAATAGCTGCATTCCATGCTCAGCCCACAAATCCAAAAGCTTACACTTCCCTTTATGCTATTGGTGCTGTGCTGTTAATTTCCTCTACACATAGAAATAGGTCTGATGAATCGTCTGTTAAGTATTTATTCCTCTCTACTAGTTAATACAGAAACATTAGCTCTGATACAGATGTTCATGTTGTACAAGACAAACCACATCTCCTTAGACCAACAGATAATTACATTGACAAGGCAAAACACACCCAGACAGGACTATTTATTGTATCTGTCACAGATCTGGGTGAGAGACTGACTTGATTCAGCCACCTGGGGATGTGGTGCAGGGTGTGCTAAAGACAGAAGAAAGCCCTGCCCATAGTGCTCTGTCCACCCTGGTGTCCTCTATAATAATTCAGTCCTGAGAAAACACCACTAAAAGACACCACAAGGAACTTCACAACTTCTTATCTTCGCAATTGTCCCATGCTGTAACCTTTTGGTAAGGTTCCCTCTATTCTATGAGGTGCTTGACTGGCCAGCCCACCTCTCCTCTAAGGACAGTTCCCATTGCTACAGACTCCTTGCAGATGCTTACCTCATTCTCTTCCTTTCACTGACATTACCTCCAGCAGCTCTAAGGCATGGAAAGCCTCAGCACTTTCATCCGCTATCCCACCCTGCTGCCAGTAATACCAGCCTCTGGACAGGGCCATGGCAGCAGTTGCCCCACAGCCGGCCTTTGGGGAGTACTAATATCCTCTGGAATAAAACCCAGTCCCCAAATCTCAGATATGACAGATTGCACCAATTAACTGTGAGAATATCCAGCCTCTGTCACCACCAGCCGCAGCATCAGGTTTGGAGGTAACAGCAGGATCCTGTGATAAAAGTCCCTTCTAAATGTCAGCCTGTCACTTCCCAGTGGGAGAAGGACTAAAAGCATTTCAAGGGAAGGAAATTGGCAGTGGGCACATTGCGTACCTCAGGAAGCTTTTTATAAAATGCTGCTTTTATAGTGTAGCATTTTATTGTTTGTGTTTATATATAAATCCTGGAAGGTGAGCTTCTTCATTGTACTGTTTGACCTTAAAAGTACAGTTGCCTCTTTTCCTGTAACAGTTCAGCTTGTAACCAATGATCCACTGAAAAAGCCACAGGAACAGTTCTTACTTGAAATAGAGCTTTACAATTTTGTCTGGATGATAATCAGTTGTGAGTCCCTTTGACTTAGAATTAGATATGTTAAGTGACAAATACAAACATAGACCTGTCTTTTTCACTGCGTGGTAGGTGTTTTCCTTTATTGTCTCAGTTTCCTAATTTTTTCAATGCTCAGACTATTAATATTCTAAATCTGCTCTTTAATATATCACAGCATATAATGGCATTCCAGCACTGCAGATGCAGTCACCTGTAAACAGTTAATCAAAACTAAAATCCTGATTTCACATGAATCTTACATGCAAAAATAAAACATATTTTGTATGTTCTGTTTTGTCTCACTTTTTCATTTCTGAAGGGCTCCAAAATATTTTCTGATGTCAGAGTCTGCATTTCATTTTTCATTTGAAAATCTGGAGAGAAATTATGAAAAATAAAATACATTTGTGACTATCTTCCCACCTGCAATACTGCTTAAAACATTCCAAATGCTGAAAAACAAGACAGGCAGTGTCTTTTTTTCTTCTTAAATCTGTGCTGACTGCTGAGAATTTTATCAAGGATGGATGTGAGGAATGATTAGACTGAAAAGCTTCATGGTTTCCACCCATGGACTGCAAAGAAATAAAGTAAAGGAGTTCATTATTTCTCTTCCCACATCCATCATAGTGATTACTGTACTCTGAAAATTGGACAGCCATGCCAAGTTGCAAAGTTCCTTTTTTTTAACCCCCTCCATATTACATGTGATTTTATGTCATCCCATAATAGGACTAAACAGAATCAATACAAATAAATTGTTCATTATAAAGATGATGAGATCAAATTTGACTGTGATATCAGTAATTATTTTTTTATTTGACAAAGCAGTGGGCAGACAGAATATCAAAGGACATAGAAAGCAATGTGGAACCCATGGGGAAGCTGAGAACAAATATTAAAGGGAAGTAATTTGATTTGAAAGCAAAAGGACACAAAATGAAGCATGGAACTTGGAATGAAAAGACACTTTGAAAAAAAATAAATCCCAATATTTGATCCGCGTCCTCTGGAGACAATTTTTTGTGGAACTAGAATGATTTTATGCTTTTCTTGAAATTCACAAGTTCAAATTACTAATTTTTAAAATGTCAGTGTTTTGTGGCCACTTCTGTTGCTGTGTCCTTATCTCCAGATATGGAAGCACACCTCCCTTCACTACTATGTGTGTGCTTTGCTACTTCACCTCCCATGAGGCAGGCTTTTCTCCACTATCTTAAAGTAAATATTAGTTAAGTTTATGAGGCTATTTATTTCATGGTAACTTGTGAATGATTAGTCAATGAAAAATCACTGCCTAGAGAAAGCAGATGACTGCTGGACGAGTTGAAAAACTGGCTGGTAAAGTCTAATACACCTAGACGTCAAGAAAGTAATGATCAAACCACAGTATCCTGCACAGTCTTGGCATTTTCCCCCTGTCCTGCCTCCCAGACACTCTACCCTGCTTTTATGAAGGCACATGAGCATACGTTTTTTTTCTTCTTGAGATGTGAATTTTGGTATTTTCTGCCTTGTGTTAGATAAATCTAGAAATCCTAATCTTCCCTGTCTCCTCTGGTAAGACTGTGCTACTTAAAACACTAGCTCCATACACTGTCTAAGTTCTCTCATAAATCTAATGCCAGAAATAGCTGGAGAAACTTCATGTGTCACAATCTGAATAAATAAAGTTAGTTCTAAATTTGAAAAATTACTTAGAATGGACTTTCTGACATTATATTACAAATGCAGAGCTATTTGTCAAAAAAATATGAAGCCACAGTAGATCAGTATGTAACTGTGCTTCAGTTTTAAAATACTTGTTTAAAGAATATCATGCCTCATGAGCTAGAATAGTGCCAGGTAAACACAGATCAGAAGCAGACCTGCAGAAACTTGCGTACTTAGCAAGTTAGAGGTTTGCAGCTACTGAACAATACTTTGACATTTACTATTGCTGCCATGAGATATTTGAAAATCAAAACTTTGAAAAAGCTGGTGAGTCAGCTCCAGTTTCTACTTATGATGATTATACCACTCCTCATTTTGAGCCCATTTCTTGACATGCTTTACACACTAATTAGCTACTTGTCCCAAAGTGAAGTTTCCAAATGAATCAAATATAACCATTCCATAAGTATAGACACCAAGGAACACAGCAGATTAGACTAACACTTACAAATACTGGTACTAGAGCGGTGCCATTGTACAGACTTTTTTTCTTTTTCTTTTTTCTTTTTTTTTTTTTTAACCAAAAAGGAAAGCGAAAAGTCTAGTTCACTCATTTGTCTGATGGTTTGTCTCATGCCAATCACAGCTACCTGTATTCTGAATCAAGGGTTTAATGCTTTAAATATTTTTCACAAGATAAATTCATCTCTCTTCTGCACTAGGGACCTCTGCTCCCATGAAGGCAATTGATATGGGCTGTGTGTACCTTGAAGGAGCGCAGATACAGGTTTCTCTCATGATGTGAAATTGTGAAGTTTATCTCCAGAGAGAGTAAAAACAAGAAAGGCCGTGGCTGGAGTATCTGCCTAGTGGTGGTGGGCTCATGGTGTAGCAGGCAACCTTGTAGCACTAGAGCTTCCCTGTGGTCTTGTCTGTCCCTGGAGCCAGAGAATTTTCAGGTTTAACTACATTATGGTCGTGTATAAGAGCTCCAAGAAGACATTTATCTCTAGTCTCCTATGCACAAGACAGAAAGCGTAGTTTCCAACCCTGTGGAGTGAGACAGCTTTCCATCTAAATAGGACTATCTGCTCTGGCATGCCATGAGCTATTGTCTTCCGAAGTCCATTTTAAGTTCACATGTGTCTTTGGAACAGTTTTGCTCTCTGGGACCCCTCTACTGAAGAAGAGTCTGTTGAAAAAATTGAGGCATACTGACTGTAAATTAGCCTCCTTCTAGCAAGCAAGCTGTAAATTACTCCTTTGCCATGTGGTGGAGCTGGTAGACAGCAGTTCCCAAATTTCACTTTTTTCACTGTGGAGGTTGTTGCTGTGTTGGGAGTCTTTCTTTTTTTAACAGTTTTCACAACTATGTTTAGTCTGGTAAACTACCTATGAAACTTAATCTTTGCTTTTGTATTTATATCATAAGCCCTCAACGTGAAGGAAAACTTCAAAGCTTGATTTTTGGAGTGAGAACTGCCAAGTCTGATGGCAACTTTCCACACCAAAGCTTAATGACAACTCATCTATTATTCCCTGAAGAGCAATGTTTCTGAAGGGATCTGTAGAGCTCATTTTGCAATTTCTAGACGACAGAGGATCTTCTAGACCACTGCCAAGGATGGTCATCTAGAGTAATGCACACAGATAGAGCTGGATACACATCCCAGAAATAAAATACAGTACAGTGCTTGTGTCTCAGCAAAATTCTTCGTTTTCAACACATGAGAAGGTTTCATGGATATTGAATGGACCTAGAGTGTATAAATTCAATGTTGTGTTCTTAAACTAGACAGTATCTCAGTGATGTGCTGGTGTGGAAACAAGTTCTGGGGTTCTTCAGTTCTGCTTGGCTTTGTAAGGCTCAGATCCAGGTGGTCTGACAGTGACTTAGGAACCAAACTCCTCCTGAATATGCACAGAGTAAAGTCCTTACAGGTTTCTGACTGAAGCTTTTCATATAAGTCTTTTCAAATCTGGTCCTGAATGCATAAGAAGTGTGTCAGAGAGAAAAAGGTATTGTGATTGAAATAACACAGTATAATACAGAATTACTAATTATATTCCCTGCATTCCTAATAGCCATCTGTGTTGCCTAAAGCAAGTGGTGCAAATTTGCTATGGCTTAGTTTACTCCTCTGTAACACTGCTATATTTGTCTCTATTATAGCACTACATGTGTAAAAACTCATTTGAAATTCTCAGATAAAAAGTACTTTGAACGTATATTGTAAGTATATTGAAAGTATATGGTTGTATAGTCATTATTACTTTCAGTCTTCACCTCATGTTATTTTCTAGACTATTTATTATTTTACACTTCTCTCACCTCTCAATACAGTAGTCAACTGTTTCGTTCCTGAGAAACTGCATTTTAGAGCAGTTCATAGAGGTGTTGGTGGCATATGGTCAAATTCCAGTATGACCAGTTTGCCAACTGAAACTCTCCCCATAGTTTTAAGAGGATTAAGTATTGCTCTCTTCTTCTAATGTGTTCAGAAAGGCTATCCACCATGAAATACCCTTTGCATTTCATTCCCATGTAGCTGTGCGGTAAGGAACCGAGTTTATGTTTCTGACTGTTTTGACTACAAAGTAGTTTGAATTATTTGGGGAAATGCAAGACAAAATTAATAATACTGACACTGTGTATAAAATACCAGTGTTTGAAACCACATTTGTGAATAACTGTTTTATTTCAAATTTCTTATGGGCTGGTCCTTGCACATTAACAGAAGACTTATAACCTGTCCAATCTCATGTGTGCATTTTAAATTATGGAATGAAACAGAAAATCACCTATTTCCTTTCCTTTCCTGCATTTCCATTTCTTGAAAACAGTCTTATTTGTTAAAAGGACATTATGCACAGTTTATAATGTAGATTGACTCAAACAATGAGAATCTGTTGGATGCTAGGTTTGTTTGGGTTATTATCAAATGGTCTTTCAAAGCTTATTAAGAAAAGTGCACTCAGCTATGTTAACTTGTAATGGGTCACTTAAATTTTTGTATCTGGAGAAAAACAGGGTACTTACTTAAATTTAAAAATCCCCAGACAAAACCATACCACAAAACCCAGCAATGCTCTGTGTCTGCTTGTGGTCAGTTCTAAGATAAATGATGACAGCAACATTCAGATTTAAAACTGAAGTCTGAGTTTGAACTATCAAGGAGTTCATTTGGGTCTGGAAGTACTAGCTGATCTCATGTTTATATAAACTGCAATGACAAAGTATATCTGTGGATTAAAGAGTCAGGGCCAGCTTTTCAACTAGTGCAAATTGCGGTAGGTCCAGTGAACCCAACAGAAATAAACTGATTTATGCCTCTTATAACAAAGAAATTATTTGCATTATTTTTTGGAGAAAAAAATTAAACTCTTCACACATGCATTTGCATGGATTCAATTGTAACACAAATATTTAAGAAATGTGAATAGTAGCCTCAAGGTCACCTTTTAAAATATGTTTATTGCGTATGAATCAATGTCTAAAATGAGGACATATTCTTACTGTATAAGAACACATTGTAGTAAGCTGCACATTTCTATAACCCTTTGATATATATTTAAATGGCTTTATCCCAACATGACCTTGAAAGGTTAATTTAAAACAAGACTTGATTTTTTTTCCCCTGATTTGCTTTAAAAAAGGGTTTATGTAGGACATGTTGTTCACTTGATGTTAAATTTCATCTTACAAGGGTGTTCTGGAATGTGTTGGAATAAATCTCAACAGTCATATTCCCTGAATAATAGCTAAATGCTTGTGAGTGCAATAGGAGGTATAGTTCAAAATACTTCACGACTAGGAAAAGCAGTGTTATTTTAAGACTCAAATACTTAGCGCCTTCCTGTTTTCTCTCAGCATTGTATCAGTAGGTACATTCTTTATAAGCAATCACATCTTGGTTTCTTTAATCTGCAGAAACCCCATCTGTGTATGCTTCTGATAGAAACCAGATTCTGCATGGTGGAATCCACTGGAGCAATGTATCTGAAGCTCATTTGTGCATATTCTGCACCTCATTTACATATAAATTACATAACGTATGGCATAGGGACCGCACCGTGCCCTCAATGCGGAGGTCATTCTGGGAACAGGGAGTGCAGCGATGAAAGCTGCCCCTGGCCTGTGCTCTCCCTGGGGACGCACGAGGTGCCAATCAGCTCCCCAAAGTGGGCAAGGTCTGCAGATGCAGGCTCAGCACCAGCTCGGTGGGCAGCGTTTTCCCCTCAGATGTGTGCGCTGGCAGCTTGTGCAGGACATGGACAGAGGTGCAGCCTGGCTGGGAAGGCAGCAGCCACCGCCCTTTGTTGTTCAGGCATGAATTCCTCAGCTGGTACGGTTGCCCTAAAGCTCTTTATATCTGTTTGATCCCCATCTCTCTTCTTAGCTTTAAAAGTACTTCCTTGAGTGGTGTAATCATGGGGCAATTTTCCGCTCATGCCAAGTTTAGATATTGTATATACTGCTTATATGTTGACTTGGGTGACATTGTTTCCCAGTTCCCAGTGAGATAGGGATCAGACCACCTCTGTGCAGCTCAAAGACCAAAGTGTTGCACCAGACAGCACCGGATTTCTTCAGAACATTTTGGAAGTGGAAATTGAAGTCATTTGAGGATTAGCATTTTGTTAGATGGGGAGATGAACCCCAAAACACAACATCCTGAAATTGCTCAGCTGCTGTTCATTGCTGAAGGTTTGAAGAGAGAGATTGCAATCTGTTCCTGTTCTCTCTGCCTGCCGCTCAGTTAGTAGAACAACAAGCAAGACAGGTCAGCACTGGCCCCCCTTTTCTCCGTCTATGTAACCTGGTATTAACGAAAGAAAGCAAAAAGGTTTGAAATCCTACTTGAAGCGGATACTGGTTACTTAAGTCAGCATTATGTTCAGCAACAACAGACACAGCTGTCTTGACCACACACAGACAATTTTAGCAATTGCCAAAGTGCAACGCTCGTTATGCAGCCAAGTCTTAAATTATGGTAAGCAATGAAATAACCAGAGATGTTTTAAAAGAAAGCACATTAGTTCCATTAATATGAAATTTACCTTTCAGATAATTCTTGATTTGTAACAAATGTACATTTGCCAGTTTTGTGAGCAACAGGACTACAGAAAGTAAAAATTACTTCATAAAAATAAACTAGCCAGGATTTTATGTGAGCAGGAATTAATGACTATGTAATTAAACTTTCTAAGTGCATGTAATTATTAAAATAGAAACAGACACACAGTCTTCTGCTTTCTCTTGGTTTTCATAGGCTTTTTTTGTAATCAGATTGACAATGAAATTGTGTAACAATAATAAAACTGAGAGGGATAACAAATTTAGGCTTCAGTTCAGCAGAGAACTTGAGCATGTGCATATGGATTTAAGCTCTCCTGAGTTTGAATCCTAAGAAAGGTACACTGACCTTGTCAGGAAATTTTGGCATTTTCAGATATTTTGAGCTGGGCAAGGAAAGGATGAATTTAGATTTACCCAAACTGCTTTAGTTGCACGGAGTTTTCCCAGGCAGGTTTTGGGGATGGGGACAAGTTTTTTTCCAGGTTCCTTCTACATAAGCTGCTTGAAATTAAAACTGTAATAACAATTTCTTGTTTGTCTTTAAAATTCAGTCAGTCCTGGGAATAAAATGGAGAGTAAAATGTTGCACAACAGTGCATCACTACCAGAGAAATCAATAAAAGAGAGAATTACAATTCAATAATTTCACAGATGCATATGAAATCTGTGTGCTATTCGATCTTGTCCAAGCTCCTAGAAGCAGACAGGACCCTATTCCTCTAATCACTTTTCTGCCTTTCCTCTCCCTGCAACCCTTCTCCTACAAGATAAATCCAGAAGATGCAGAGCATCAAAGGACAGCATGATATCTCTCTGCATAAGAGATATATTGTCACTTTTGCCTCACTTCTGCACCTTAACCAGAAAGTCCATCCCCCGTTTCCACCTACATGCCTGCACTAATGTTACCTGCCAGTGTTAAGCACAGAGTCCAGTCTGACAGCCCTCAGGGGAAGGCAAACTTTGCCAAGGTGGGCTGAGTTTGCCCTCTGCCTATAGCCATTGAATGGAATGAAAAAGCAGAAAAATAATAACTCATATTTTGTGATCAGAAATTGTCTTCTTCTCATTCTGGACTACCGATAGGTAGCAATACAATGACAGAACTGAAGTAGGTGGCAGACTGACTTCAGTTACATCTCAACTGCTACCTTGATTTGGGATTATCTATGAAAAAGGAGATTCTTTTGCCATGGCATGAACTAGTTGAGGGATGAATCTCTTTTTGCCTACAGAGATGAGCCATACTTGCATCCTGCACAGTGGCAATACTTACCAGCATTGCTGAAGACCGACAAAATCATGTTTTGTGTTGAAATGGACCACAAAGATAATCGAGTTTCAACCCTTCTACCGTGGACAGGGACACCTTCCACTTGATCAAGCTGCTCAAAGTTACATCCAGCCTGGCTTTTAATGTTTCCAGGAATGGAGCATCCACAGCTTCTCTGGGCAACCTGTTCCAGTGCCTCATCACTCTCACAGTAAAGAATTTCTTCCTAATACCTAATCTAAACTTGCCCTTTTTCTGTCTAAAGCCATTTCCCTTTGTCCTATCACTATATGCCCTTGCCCAAAGTCTCTCGCCAGCTCTCTTGTAGCCCCTGTTAGATAGTACCAGGCTCCTATAAGGTCTCCCCAGAGCCTTCCCCTCTCTAGGTTGTACAGTCCCAACTTTCTCAGCCTGTTGACTTAGGAGAGGTTTATTAAGCCACTCTAGCTCTTCTCACCTTAAAAAATAGTCACTTCTCACTGCCATCTCCCTCTTTCATTACCTTTAAAAGTCTGTATAATTAATTTCCATTATTGTTGCCTTCACCCAAGTGATTAATTTCTTTTCTAAATAAAATTTTCATTAGGGAGTACCACAAAATGTATCCCATCAACACTGAAAAGCAAATCAATATTGAAAAACAAGAGTCCTATTGGTTGCAACTATTGCAAAACTGCAAAAGAAAAAACTATGTGTCATCATGATGTGTCTGTACATGCAGAAAGTACAGCTTGTTTAAGAAAATGCTTGCTATTATGTAGTGTGATAGTCGCTATAGTGATAAGTCTTTTCCCCTTGCATACAAAAGTAATTGGTTATGAAAAGCTATGGAAATTTTTACTAGGTGGGGCCTTGCTGACACTTTTGGTCTCAGGTTTTGTTTTTCCCAAGATGTATATATTTACTGCACCAAGTATGGTCAGTCCTGAGCATTCTGAGATGTGTTCAGGTCTGCTGAGGGAGACAGAGGAGATGTGGTGAGGTTCTGGAAACAGCACATTCAAAAGACAGCCTTTTATTTTCCCGTACGTTCCACAGAGCAATGATCACAGAGTGGGTCCTGTGTAATGTAGGACAATGAATGTCAGCAACAGGTTTCCAACTTGGAGATGTTAGGGAAAGGGTGTCCAGGCTTCAGTGCGTGTGGCCTTCAAGTAAAGTTGTCTCGGTGCCTTCCTACCTTCAGCACTGCAGTCTGTAAAACTTAGAGCAAAACTGACCCAGAAGCAAACTATTTCAGAATATTATTTTACCAGTGCAATAGGAACTATGTTATGGCTTTTCTATTTTAATGGGACCTGAATGCGTAAAAAGACTTAGGAGGAAACTTCTAAAGGTACTTGCTCTTACAGTTCCACCATTCAACCATGTGCATTTGAGCTTCTATGTGCTTGGCATTGTGCTTAGAACTTTCATTTGTCCCTGAAGGCTACAGCAGCATGTCTGCTGAGAGGCTGCCTGGGATGCCTCCTGGACACTGGCTGTTTGCTCTCCACTGGCAGCCCTGGGATCCTACGGCATGGCAGTCCCAGGTCACCATGCCTGTGCTGAGCCCAAGAACTCTGTGGTACCTCCATTACACTTTCTTCCTAGCTCCAGATATGTAGCACTGAAGGTCCGCAGCTTGGTTTTTCAAAGATGTTTGTCAGGGGAAGAACACCAAGAATAAGATTATGATTTTCTTTAAGCAATAACTCCTGGTTTTATTTACTATAGGAAATTTTCATGTGTAGACAAAATTGTATGTTTAGGTACATTTCATTGCCTCATGTCTGGCAGTGTTAGAGGCCCCTGCATTGCCCAAGATCCTTCATCTCTCCCTACCTTTTGCATCCTTCCTCGTCCAGAACATGGGAGCCCATTTCTCTGTCTCTTTTCTTCAATTCAGGCCTTAAAGGAGACAATTAAGGACCTCATCAAAAAATAAACAAATATGTTCTACCCTCATTTGTCAGGCAACCTTCTGTTTCACCTCAACATACAACGAAATCCAGATGATCTGTCTAATACTACCTTCCCTGGTTTGGTTCAGACTTGAAAAGTAAGTTTGCCCTGAACTCCAGCCAACTGTGAGTCCATTAGTGGCTTTCATGTGAAGTGCCTAGAATCAAACAGACCTCACAAATTACATGTAGCTTTCCCCATAATTAAAGTTCTTCACTCTTCCTCTTAGGTGTCTGGAAAAATATGAAGAAACTTTCCTAATTTCTTCCTGACTTAGAAGAGTTGATAAAATAAGGAGTCCTCAAATTAAAAACATGGAGAATACGTAGCTTTTGTTGGGTTGAAAGATACATTGGGCCCCACAGTAGCACCAAAAAGGGAGAGGATAGTGGAGACACTAAGATAGAGCAGGACAACCATTGTTGTCAGCAGGAAAAGTGAAAGAAGAGTGATCAGGTTGCTGGGAGGAACAGATGGGGGTAAAAGCACTGGTGCCTAAGAAAGAAAAGAGCCTCCTCCATCATGGAGGAAGATGGTGCAGAGTCCATGGGAAGGTATTGCAGGCACTGAGGGGAGGCATTGATAATAGTGGGAGCAGACAGGGAGCAGCCCACAGACATTAGAGCAGCAGGTCAGGATGATATGGCTGTGCCTCATCTGCCAGCCTCTGAAAGTAAAATTGTTTCTTACTCACCCTTCACATTATCCCTTACACCATGTTTTTTCAGTCTGCATGTGGGAATCAAGCCCTGCCATTTCAAATTAGAGTCTGTTATGTGAGCACTGGAGGCATAGTGTAAGGTTTTCAGTGGCAATACCTTGGCATACAGAGGTCACTGACACATACATGCATAAGATCATTCCAAGTGATTGGTAATATGGCAGGATTTACCTTCAACATGAGTCATATGCCCTACTGGTGTAAATAGACACAGTCACACTCACTGCAGTAGGATTTGGTGTATTTATATGGGTGGAGAATTTCTTTTCATGTAGTAAGCCTTCAAACAAAAGAATAGACAAGAAAAAAATTACAGTTTTTTCTCTTTTTATCCCTCTGTTTCTAAACAGAAACTAATTTCCTCCTATGCTGTAGTATTTTAAAACTAAGAACAAAGAGCCAGTGAGAATAAGCACAGCTATGTGCTAATTTATAACTGCTCAGAGTAAAAGGCAGCTCCAGCTGACAGTAGCTTCAAAAAAACTGTGCCTCCTGTAAATTAGGGTAAGGGAACTGATCACTGAAGGTAAACAGGTGATGAAATACTTCATTAGTACCTCATTTGTAATTTATGTCTGCTGAAGTAGTTGACAAAGAATCAAAACGTAAGTGGTAGATTTCTCAGAAGTGCAGCCTTTGAGGTCACTGAAGTGGATTAATTATAACCCAGTGTAAAGCACAGCCTGTCTCTGTGTCAATTACCAGTATTTGATAACTGAAATTATGTCAAGCTCTGTTCTTCTTCAAGATGCAGCCACACATTTTAAAATCATTATGACTGTAAGCATGAGCTTCACATAGCTAATGAGTTCAGCTCATTTATTAAAGTTCATTTTGGCTTAGCAGATAGTAGTTGAGATTCAGAGGGGAGTGGGTGACAAGAGATCCAGTTCTGCAAAAATAAATGCCTTTCCTTATCCTCTCTCCCAAACCTGTGTGGGAGAAACAAAGCTGATTCACTTGCCAAAGAATCATTTAAATGTACTGTAGGAGAAAGAGTTGAGGGAGTCAACTGCTATTAAATATGACCTGATTCTAATGGCTATCAGACCTCCAATTGTTCAGTGAAAAGGCTGGGCTTAATGGACTACCTGCTGTTCATATTCATCACAGCAGAATGACTGATAATGTACCTCTATTACATCTTGGGATTTTCTTTCCCCTCTTCCTGCCTTTTTGCCACTCTTCTCTGGAAGCGCACAAGCTTTGGGTAGGGCTCGATAGCATCTGTTCATATGTTATCAAAACCTACCATAGGCTCTTTGGTGGGTAACTCTATCTCACCATGGCTGTGCAATCTGCTGCCACTGCAGCAGACAGGCAGCAAGCACTCCCTGCAACCTGACCCTGGGCAGCACTGTCTGTGCACAGTAAAGAAATTCTAAAAGCAATGGCTTTGACTTTGCTTTGGTTTTCTGATACAAAAGCAGCTAATGCACTGGATTGATGTCACTAAACTCATCACCAGGACACCAGCTTTGCCACATGTTTCATGTGTGCTTTATGCTCAATGTAGCTGCCATGCCAGGGAACACAAGCAGCCATAGCTGGTACTGTGGATTCCCACCTCTGGGGAAAAAGATGCCAGATCTCGGCTATACTGTCAAATGGAATGGCTCCAACTTCAGCTAAGTTTAGAACAAACAGCATTTACTCTAGTGAGTTATTCTTTCGCTGTTCCCTGCTTTCACCTGAAGTATCTCAGTTGTAACTGCCTCTTACTGAAGTAAGCAACAACATCTGATCCTTACTACATAGGTAATTCCTTATTCTTTTTGCTCTTTTTGCAGTTTGGGGTGAGACAGTTCTTTCAGTGGAATACCACATTTATCATGGCTGTAACTTTATATGGAACCATATTCCAATATTCATCAGCAATCTTCTAAAAAGGCAACAAGTTTTGAGGTGTATATAGTATAGTCAGAAGATTTTCTGCTAAAAATAAAATTCTTTTTATCATTAACAACATGTGGTGCTAATGTTTAAAATATAAATTTGATTTTGTCAGTGCAACTCATCATTCCTTATTATACATTGTGAAATAATTTTAAGATTCTTTGTGCTTTTTTTTTAAGCCAAAAGAATATCTGACAACCACCCAAGACCTTTGCTGCAGAGCCCAGAGTAAGGATAGAGATGTCAGCTAAACCATAGATGCCTAACCTGAACCTCATGAAAATAATTGAGAAAAAGATTTATTTGTGTCTTTGATTTAATAATACTCTATTTTCCAATTAAATGAAACATTCCAACTTGCATCAGATTGCTGTTCACATCTTTAGTACCAGGATAATATTGTTGATAACTTAGGAGCACCTAAATAGATTAGATATGTAGAGAGAGAAACTGAGCAGAATATTCACCACAGGGTGGCTTTGTGGCCCCATTCAAAACAGCAGAAGTTATAGCATCTATGTCAATGCATATGGGATTTCAAATCTCATATTTTAACCTTCACTGTTTCATGGAAAATATTTTATTGGATAAACAGCCAGAATGTTGAAACAATCCCTCCCTAAATGTTTTGCAGCAATAATGACACTGATTTCTCCCTGGCATCAATCAATCTGGAACACTTAAAAGTACTCATTTCAATATAAGTAAAAATGTACTACAGACTGAAAATGAGGGAAGAGAACTGGTATGAAGAGTATTATAAGCTATGTCTAGACTTACCTGCTAGGCAAAATGATGGCTTATGTCCAGTCCACACCTCCAGTTTTCTTAACTGTGAAAACCAGATTGTGGGAAGGTAGGAGGGAAGAAGAATGGACAGCTGGTGCATGCCTGTGTTTTGTCCCAGTAGGGAGCAGGGATGTGAGAATACGCAACTGGAAAGTGGAAATTTTCCCCACATCCCTCACCTAGATACAACTAAGAGCCCACAATGGCCAAGGAAATGGCTTTTTCATAGGAATTAAAAGTGTTTCCATTTTTTCTACTCATTTAAATACAGCTTTATAGACTAAGATTTTCCAAAAAGCTGAGCAGTAGATGGGTTTATTTCCTTGTGTGCCACCACCTTAATGGTACTGCATTGGAGATAACCTTAATAACACTGCAGACTCAAAGTCAGGATTTATGAAAGTAGAGGAACAGATTTGTAAACTTGTGTTCCTAGATGAGCTCCTACATGGCACCGGAGCAATGAGCACATTACAAAATCAATTCCCGCTGTCTCCCAGTACCAATTCCACCAGTTTATCTGAGTTTAATAAAATGTCAGTGCTAGAGCTTATGAGGACTTGCAAAAAAGCTTTTATGGTGAAACCTCAACTAGACACTGATTAAGAAATGTAGACAGAACAAATTGATTTATTTTTTGACTGCTGCTCATGCTTTCTGTCCCTTTTAGCAGATATTTATCCATGACTGGTAGGAATTGGTACCTCCAGACAAGGTGTGTGGCTGCACCAGCCTGGAAAGGGGCGAGACAGCTGGCCCCATGGGATGGGACAGGCAGAAACAGATGGCCCTGACCGGCCGGGCTGGCGTGGGGACAGATGGCAACATGGGACAGCTCGGAAAGGGGGACATATGGCTACATGGGATTGGCAGAAGCACAAGTCCTTTCGCTGGGCCCAATTACAGTCCTGGTGAGCCTGAATTTGCTTGGGAGAAAGTAAAAGGGCTTTTACATCTTCCAATCCCTCCTCAGACATGGGCAGGGATCCCATGGACTGCAGGATGCGCCAGTAGCTGTGTGATATATGGTCTGAACAGGGATGTCAGCCACTGCAGGGTGCTGAGTCTTTCTGAATGTTTTTTTTTTTCTGCTGTAATTTCAACATCTAACAAGTTTTCACTATTACTACACACACTTACATGTTTTGATTTTCATCAGTACATGGTTCTTCAGAGGCAGAAAAAGATAAAAGACAACATGTGCACCACTGAGACTTAATGGGCTAATTCGGCATGCTGTTACGTCCTTTGAGACATGGAAGACAAACGAATTTGCCTGTTCATCATCTTAGAAAGCTGACATATAAGTATCAAAAATACTTAACAAACAGAAAACCAGAACACTGTAATATATCCATTGCTTATTCCCTCCTCCCAATTTCCTTATTTTGGCAATGATAGAGATACTAACCAAGAAATTTGTTTCAATTACTAAGAAGCTTTTTAGAAATAAATACTTTCTCACCACTAACCACTAACTACCATGTTACACAAGTAGAGCATAATTAAGAAGAAGAATAAATTAGGATCTGGATATCTTTCCATGGTGTTTTGAATATGAGAGGCAAAATGAAAAAGCTTTACATGCTAAACATTATGGAATGTGCTTATATACGTGAGCCTAATATTTTTCAGCATTTCTTCTGTATTTCTTTGTCTTAGTACAGGCTGTCTGCCCTGAAATGACATCATTTAGGCATATTTTAAATAGATGCAGGGGAAATAATTTAGTTTGGTCACATTAAAGTGCAGAAGGACTCCATAGAATAAACATATAGCACAGCCTGCTTCTCCCATGAGAACAGGATGAGTTCTTTTATAGATATATTAAGTTTATTAATGGCATTCACCATAATTAGTGTACCTTTTATAACTATTGCCATTGCATTTTTTCACTTTTTCAACATGGTTCATCATGCCGTTCATCACCTCTGCTATTGAATACACAGAATTAACAGAGCAACATCTATTACAGATGTATAGAAATTAATTAAGCAGCACCAGTTGTGATCTCTGGAATCTGAGTATAACAGATTTGGTGGTCATATCGTTGAAACCAATTTCCTGCTTATGGACATGGGTATGCAATCACAGATTATTATAGATGGAAACTCTTGTTAATAAGATTAATTTCCGTTTTTGGGAGGAGAGGAAAAAAGTGGTGATAAAGTAAAAAATGCAATTTCATGTTTGGAAGAGTTTTAATTTATTCTAAAAGAGATATTCTAATCTGTGAAATGCATGTACAGATATGCAACTGGATTGCTCAAAAAATTCAGCAGTGTTCAGAACTGATCCTCTCCTAACTAGATAAAAAATCAATGTTAAGATGGCGGCTTGCACTCTGAAATCCCCAAGCCAGATTTGCTGATGTCTGCTACTTTCTTTTACTTTTTGTGAAAGAGGATTTTCATAGCTACAACAAGCAAGTTAATTTTAGCCATTCAAGATTTCTAATGGTATTTCTAATGTAGTTTTTGCAAGGTTTATGTATTTATATGGTGACATTCTCAAAGGACTAAAAGTTAGTCTTGCTGGTTTCCTGGCAAGAAAATACATGAAAAACCTCCTGTATCTATCCATCAATAGCATGATTTTATCTAAAACTGTGTATTACCTTTGAGATGATGCATATTTGTTTAAGTAATACATTATCTTTCTTTATCAGGCTAGTATCCAACTATTGAAAGTTCAGAATCGCAATTGATACATATTGCGATAGTGGCACTCAAACAGAAAGAGCTATTGATGATTGGTAGTCACCAAAGATTTAAGTTTGATAATTATTTTCTCTAATAAAATTTCTTTAAAAGTCAGATTTCTTTAAAAGGGCCCATTATTATTGCCTATATTTCCCATAGGTTTTAATTACGGTCTCACCAAACTCAAAATATTATCTGCTTTTCCCCCTTGTATATAAGAACGTTTTCCTATAGTTTGGGAAGAATATCCTTGTATTTGATAGCTGTGAAATGTCTCTTAGTATCACTGTCCCACTTGTTACAAATGTATGTATTCTGCTCCATTTGAGTGACCTTTGGATGATACCAAGATGTTATAGAGTTTATAAGGTAGAAATCCCTCAGTAGAAACATCCTGAATCATTTTCCTGCAGGAAAAGGGCTTCCCCACCTGCAGTTTTGATAGAATGTTTGTTGCCTCAGGAGAATGGCAGAGAAGATCCACAATTTATTTTGGTAGTTTGAGGCAACATTCTGTCCACTGCATTCTAAAGGTTCAAAATCCACAAAATATAAGAATGAAAATAAATGTTTTCATAAGCAAAGTACCATGGTTAGTCATGATGCTTCCAATTTGTGACATCCCAGAAAGATGAATGATCTTGCTTATATTTGTTATTTTAGTTTTTCTAAGGGATGTATGATGAATGAGATTTTCCAAATATATTCATGAATAATAATGTCACTTTAATGATATTGCATATTAGCATACAGCAGATTATTATAAAGAATGCCAATAGGGACTGATAACCAGGTTCTCTAATTGAAATCATGTCTAGAAGAAATACTACAGTTGGCTTTGCACATTTCAGGACTACCAAGAAACCAATATCTCTCCTGAAAATGGTAGACTGCCTACAGCTATCATTCCAGCTATTTCTGAGTAATGGTAATAGCTCTGGAATGACATCTGACTTGAAGCAGTCAGGTATTAAAATACCAGACAAGCACAGCTGCCCATACCTGACTGTACTACAGGAGCAGTGATCTGTGGCAATCTGCCATGGTATTATGTCCCTTTAAGATGCAACCTCTCCAAAAGGCAAAAGTTCAACTAGTCTTGGTTCCCAGCTTTTACAGGGAATTCTATGTTTCACAAGTAATGGTGAATACTGGAAACTGGAATGTAAAAAAGCCCCACAAAAATTCTATTTAAAGCATCTGTGAAGTAAATATGGACACCCCCAGAAGCTAATGTCATGTGTTTATTACATTCAAAGTGCAGATTAGGCTGAAAGCCTGACTTTTGGGAAGGTAATGGTAAAATGCCATTGCCATTGCATTCAGTCAGTTTGTCTTCTCAGTCCCGGTGTAACTACCAAGCTTCTTTCCAGGTCTATGGGTTTTTTTCAGAAATAATGGAAATAACTTAGATGAAATTAAATTCTCATTTTCTTGAGCATAATCCACAAGCCTCAGGAATAGCTGATGAAATATCCTTGCATTTTTTAACCAATTGAACTAATCCAGTCAACACCATAATTGCACTCAGAATCCCTTAGGCCTAATTTGAGTGTAAGGAAAAGCTACTGTGCTATTGTTAAACTACTTGGGTTTAATTTTTTTTACCAGTCAATAATTAAAAAACACAGGAAATGACATGGTGACTGATGGAACTATTTTGAAGTGCAAATTTATGAAGCAGCTGCATCAAATAAAGTGGTAATTTAATTATGCTTATGTCCTAAAGCTGAGGTGCAGTGAAGAACATTTCTGAGATACAAGCTAATTCAAATCTGGAATAGTAATCCCACATTTAGTAATTTCAGTGCTATAGCTTGCTTAATTACAGCATATTAGCAAAATAATGAGATAATTAATCTTCAAATGCAGTTCTTGTCTACATGCATATTACAGAAGAATTTGACTTATCCTTTCTTTGTATGTTTTTCCAAGAACAAGTTATGACTAATTTAACCCAGAGAAACCCTTCCTCAACAAAATACCTAGATCTTTTCTTTTCCAAACCTATCATGTTTCAGACAACTCATTCTTTGTTTAAGCAAGAAAATACTCTCAGAATCTGTGAGAAGAATCTCACAGGACATTAAATTACTTTTATTTTTCAATTAAGTATTATTGCATCTATTGCTTTTACTTTTATAAGTAGAATATATGAACTATCCTTGTGCCATTTAATCTATCCTCCCCCAGTTTTATTTGCAGTACAGTGGTTTCTATCTGCATTTTGAAAACACAAGCTGTAACAAGAAGATAGCTTTTGACATGTTATGTATTTTATACATTAAGCACAGTACCAGAAAGTAATACCTTTTCAAAGATGTTAATAGTTGTAACTTTAGCAGACTTCTCAATGAATTATTAATTTTATACTTTATAAATGCTAATAGAAATATTCATTTTACATTTTGAACTGTCTATTTTGCCCACAGAACACTTAGCAGCACTTTTTGTTCTTGCTTGTATATATACTCAGCTACAAAAGGCAACAGTCGTATGACAGGTGTGCTTCAATTTTTTCACACCAAATTCAAAATTCTCTGCATTTTCACATGACATCTAATGCAAAATTTTCATCTCCCATTTGCTACATCACTTCTCTTCAAGTCTTTATCTGTTTGCTTCATTTGATGACTACAACAGACCATTTTGTGTTTTTAATATTTAATACTTTTGAGGACTTTTATCTTTGGATATAACTGAACCAGCATTTGACATCCTGCCCTCATTTCCAGAGGCTGTTTCTCTGGGTCTATAACTTATGAGCCTCGGGAATAGCTGATGAAATATCCTTACATTTTTAAGCAATTGTACTAATCCAGTCAACAGCATAATTGCACTTGGAATCCCTTAGGCCTAAATTGAATCTAAGGAAATGATGTTTTTTTCATGCTGGGCACATAGTCACAAATATCACATTTAAATGCATTGTTTTTAGTGTCATGAAGTCTAATGCATTAGGTAACTGCACAAGACCAGATATTATTCTCCATGATAGATGATAAAATATATAATACTGGCAAAACAAAAGAGGAAGGAAAACTCCATCTGGGAAAGAGCAAGACTTTGTATCTTTTGTTCCATCTTTCACATTTGGTTGACTCCTCTTGGAGGAACCGATGAGATAAAATGGTTCTAAAAACACGGTTGCTCAGATTCAACAGACTTGAAACTGTCCTTTTCCTCGGTAATAACAGGCAATGGCATGGGCAGCATGTTCTTTAAATCATTTTGCGTAAATGAGAGTTACATAGTGTTTGTCTCATTTGTAATTGTTGGCTTTGTAAAGTCAACTGGAGAACTGCTGCCTGTATGAGAAGACTAGTCCCAACAACACAGATGTTTGTGTTCAAACTATACCTCAGTGGAAATCTTGGAGATGATAAAACATCCTGTATCCCTCTTAAAAATTCCCATCTAACAACACATAAAGACATGAATTAATATATACATATATTTTAAGCTTAGGGAGAAAATGGTAAAATAAGAATGTCCAGTTGTTTTTTTCTCTGTACCCTCATGGCCTCTGTCACAGCAGGCCTGAGTGAATCAAATGCTCTGTAGCTGCCACTGTATTTGTAGTTTCCTCTTTGCTGAACAAGCTACACAGGTTTAGGCTTGGGGCATGACATAACATACAGAAGCTGTAGAAAATGAAGAGATCAGGAGACACTTCATGTTGTGCTGTCCTCCAGTGCAGGAAGAAAGACCAAAACAAAACAAAAGGCAGAGTTGATATAAACACAAAACTTTCCAGGTATTTGAAGCATTTTGTTTTATTTCGGTTGAGGTTTTGTTTTATTTCGGTTGAGGTTTTTTCCTTAGTTTCTTTTTTTTTTTGGGGGGGGGGGGGAGGGGGGGACACGTTGTGGGGTTTTTTAGCTCCACAATATAATTATTTTCCTAAGCGTCACCTTTAAATTGGAGGGAATTGAATTCTCAAGCTTCTATTTGACTGTGACCATATTTCATGATGGACTGAAGAATGTCTCCTTTTTTTTTTTGATTGTTGATGTAAATTTTTGCTCTGAAGCACTAACTGAGAAATTGAAACCACAGTATCAGATGGAGATCCAGAGCAAGAAAAGTTACCATTGCGTCTTTAGCCAGAGAAAGCATCATATCTCAGGAACAACACCCAAAAAATGATGCCCTAAACTAAAAATTCTTACCTAATTCAAGAGTGTAGTGATAGCTCAAGTGCAAAGAATCAGGTCCCACCACAATCTCCCTTTTGTACCCTGTGCCAACTGCTGGGGATGGACAGAGGGAGCACAGGAATGCCTGAGAAATCCTGTGAGCCTTGCAGGAGGATCAGCTATAAGATATGGTTACCCTTGTGGTAAGAAGCTTTCTCCATGAAGGCTTTTTGTTGAAGGCAAAAATGGGAAATGGGAGCAGGAATTTCAATCTCCCACCATCTTAAAATCCTATTTCCTTCTCCCCCAGCCTTGCCCATTTAGATCTATATATTTGGTGGGGAAAGGCAATCTTTTGATGACTCCTTCCCTTAGTTCATAATTTAGAAATAACAGTGTGGGTTGTGGGAAGAGCCATCTGAGATCTCATGTCACTGTGGTGGGCTGAGGCAGCATATGAGCACATCTAATTTATTGCTTGTCTAAAGCTTAGTTGTTTATCTTGGTAAAGTGAAAGCAGTTAAGTTCAATAGTGGAATATTTTAGCCCAAAGCATAAAATTACTTCTCAGGGGACAACAAAAATTTGGTTTTTCTTTTACTTAAATGCTGTGGGGTTTTAAATTCTTTTTTCAGGATTTTTTTTTTCACCTAGAGATTGTCAACAGCTGTCACCGAGGAGGTTTGCCCATGGGATGGGACTGACACTGGGCATTGGCTGAGTGACTTGTACTGACCTTTCCTCCTTGCAGCACCTTTCCCCACAAAATCAGCGGACACCTGAATCTTCTTCACCCTTCCAGTAAAAGACCCACCATGTAGTAGAAAATTTTTAATGTTGTGTTTTTTTCTCCAGTGGTGTGCTGGTTAGATGGGTAATGTTTGGTGGTTAAGCCAATAGTGCTTAGGCGGGAGTCAAATTGTTTTAACTGAGTCAGAACTTACAGTCATGTGCAGTTTTTGTGCAAAAATTACTAGATTTGAGAACACCACACACCCTTCTAATACTGAACTGCACTTTCATTATAATCCCATTATTATGCAAAGTGATTTTAATAACAGGAAACACTTACTGTCTTTTTTTTTTCCAGTGCAGAGTATCATCTTCAGTATTAACTTTCCCCTAGAGATATTTAGTGCCATATTTTAAATATTTTTGGAGAGAGCCAGTCCATGACTGCAATGTTCAAACTTTTCATCTGGTTTCCATTTAAAAAATGAGGAGGGTCTCTAATCTGGTTTACACCAACTGTCCAGGACTCTCTTGGTCACTGAGGCAGCCAACTAGCAACATTAACAAAGAAAAATGTCTTATTGGAAAAGTGCTTACAAAAACTGTAGTGTTGTGTCCCTTAAATACATCCTTCCTCTCCAGAAGGTACTTCTCAAAATACCATAATCCTTTTTGTTTTGCAAGTCTTTATACTCTGGGATCATTTTCAATTCTTCTGTCTCATTGCAGCACACATCCAGTCTTTTAACTATTTCTCTTTTTTTCCTTACTTCATAGAGCTTTCTACCTGAATTTAGATGCTCTCTTGAAGCTGCCAGCCCACACGCAAAGTCATGACTATAAGAAGAGAAACAAGCTTCAATTCTGTGACTAAAATAATGTTCAGTTATGCCATATGCTTGTTTTCATGGTCGCAGTTGAGATTTATTTTGGAAGGACACTTGGAGCAGCTTTACAATCACTACCCTAAAGTGCAAGAATCCTTCATGGACTTCTGTGTTTTCTCACAGATACATGAATGGAGCACAGCTGCTGAAATGATTCAGCCCCCCATGGTGTCCCCAGCCATCGTGTGCTCCCCAGAATGACTGGCCTTCATCAGAAGAAAGAAAAGATTCTACACACAAAATCAAGGTGTGAGTGTGAAGGCAAAGACATAGAGTGTTTAGCCTGAAGTGGTGCATTTCCTAGGCAAAATATGCAACCAGCTGAAGTTTATGACATCTTGTAGTGATTTCCAGGATTTCTGATGAAAGACTATGCTTCAAACACTAGATCTGATTTCAGAACTACTTCTGTGTCCTGTCTTCATGTGGCTCTTAGTCACACTACTTTCACCTCTGTGTACCTCCCTTTCTCCACTTGCAAACATTAGGCAATGATTCATTTTCCCTTTAAAAGTCACCTAAGAACTGTTGTTGTTGCTGTTGGTAATTGTAGTAAATGTACACAATAGCACATATTAGGAAATAAAAGATACAGAATCCCTCCAGGAATTCCTTCCATAAATCATCCAGCAATGTAAAGAGACACACGCAACACAAAGCAAGGCAAGCAATCAGACAGAGAGGTATATTGTAAGATGATATTTGTCTGCCTCATGGTGTAGTTGGCTTTTATCTTCTTGGAAGCAACTTTTATTCAGAAATTAAAACATTTTGGTCACATTTTGAGTAGGGATTGATTTTCATTCTGTACATTGATTTTTCAGGGAGGCTGGGAATGGAAATATGATACCAATGAAATTATAGTGAGCTATTCTTTTCTCTGGGGTGAGGCAGCAATTCAGCAAAGTATTTAAGTATGTAGCTGATTCTAAGCATTTAAAAAATCCCAAATCAATTTCCTGCAGAACTCCTCCTGAACATGAAGCTATGGAGACCAAATATTATCAAGCGATGCCATCCAACTCTGTTTCCNCTTTTTACTTCTGTGTGTGGAAAGTTAATTTTAAGTTGTCATCCTAGCAGAGAGTTTCAGCAGGAGACCATAATCAGTCCTGAAGGTATTGTACTCCATGTGGAACTGGGCATTGTTTAACAGTGGCAAAAGGATTCCTGAAAATTTCTTTCAAGCATGCCTGCACAAAGGATGCTAAATTATATAGGAAACTACTTTATACAGCAGCACCGTATTACTTCCAGCACAAGACTTTCTGTGAGTGTGACCAGGAAAAATCCTGTGTCTATTTTCTCCAAGCAAGAAAAGACTTTGTTAAGACTTGTGTGATCAGGAAAAAAAGGCTACTGCATTTTTAAAATCCTTTAGCTTTTCTCAAAAGATACAAAGGCCAGATACCTCAAGTCTCTCTCTTTTTTGCCTCATGCTACATTGATCGCTCTTCTCTCCCTTTCCTATAATTTAAAGATGTGACATTTGCTGTAATTCAGCAAGGGTACATCACGATGCATCTTACAATAAGACCTCGTGGGTCCATGTGCCCCAGAGTGGATTTTCCAGCACAGACATTACTCTGCTAGTATAAGAGTCTGTATACCAAACTCTACTGCATGATTTAGAAACGGCTTAAGAGAGTTTACACATGAAATAACAAGTGCTATAAGCACCAAAAATGCCTGGACAGCAGCTGCTTAATGGGCCTTAAACCCTGATTCAGTCAATAACCACAATATTCTCATTAAAGTTTTGTTTATGCAGCTCATATAGAAGTTTGTTTACTTAAATAGAGAAGAAAATTCTCTTCTAAAAGGGAATTAGAGTGTGAAAACCTACTGTGCATGAGACTGGAGAATGTGGTCTCTATGTTCTTGCCCTTAAATAGTCAAAGATGTTGAATATATGGACTGTTTCTAAACATGTTTCCACATGCACTCCCTATTGTGTGATACTGGTACCCTGAATTGTTTCACTAAGACACATTGCAACCTGACAGAGTAGCACAATGACAAAATGTTCCACACGGGCAAAAAAACTGAAATGCTTTGCTTAAAATGAGTGTCCAGCCCTGGGACAGGTTTTGGAGCAGAGATGAAAGCTCTGCTCCTCAGCACAAACCTTAGCCAAAGAAATATCTCATTACATGGCAAGTGCAGAAGGCTGCTCTCCTCTCTCTGGACCAAACCACAGAGAAGATCTGACACATGCTAAGCCGTGGTAAGAGTGTACACAGAAAAAGAACATTCTAAAGGGCTTAGTTTGTTAATATTTAAATGAGATTCTTCACTATACAAAGATTTTCTTTGTTTTGATATTCAAGGTTTCCAAACATGCAGTCTGAGAGTCAATAGAAAAGTGAAAAATAATTTGTCAGGTAAATGAGCACATCGGTCTGTAAAGAAAGCTGATTGGAGTTGGAAAGGTGCCTTTAGATTTGGTTTTGCTTTCAATGATACAATAAGGTTTGGGCTTGTGCTGAAGTTAGCTGCCTTGCCAAAGGCTATTTTTACAGGGATTTACTGTGGAAAGAAGCCAACTAGACATAAAAGAATATTTAAAATTGAAAAAAAAAAATGCTTTCAATGGATACGTGTAAAAGGTTCTCTTGAGAAAACAAAGCACATGCCTAATCATTTGAGCCATATTCTTCCCTCAGGTACCCAAGTGTAAAACCAGATTATTTCCAGTGACTTTGAATGAATTACTTTGCTTTTAGTGGGGACAGGATCAGGCCTATTTTTGTCATTGGATCCATTTAAAAATATTAAGAACATGAAGTTTACTGCCAAACATGAGTCTGTGCTGGACCACCTCTTATGTTGCCTTCATTTATGTATTCAGCAAAAACTATAATCTCTTTTTCTCTGTCCTGGTTTGTTTCTTTTAAATTAAAATATGAAAACCACAAGTATACAAAATCTGGTTGTGAGTATGTGCTGGCCACTTTCTATACACTGAAGTAGTTGAATTTTTTTCCGTCATTACATACGGTGTAATTGCTGCTATCTTCACTGTTAATCTTGTTCATTTTTGCTGTATTTGGAGCTGTATTTATGTAATAAAAAGTTTACACTTGGAAAAGATTTTGATTTTCAGTGCATGATGGGACACATTTGCTGTGGATTGCTTGCATGTTTGTGTGAGTATGTGCACACACACACAACACACATTAACAAGTAATAAAAGATATCTCTTTGGTTCATTTACACAGTGGAGATCAGATTATGAAAGGTTAAACCATTAAACAAATGCTAATGCACTCTGATGCCTGGACCTTGTCCAATAGTACCTGCAGCAGCTGTCAACCTAATTAAGCCAGATGTGTGTTAAGTGTAAACGGACCTCCCAAGAGGAACAATAACAGATTTTAGGTCCTTAGGGGGCTCAGGGCACCAATACATATAGTGTTTCTGAAGGAAACATCACCCTTACCTTGTGAGTTTTCTGCTCATTAGTACCATCCTGATTGTACCCCTCTGGGACTGGGCTTGGGGGAGGAGAAATCTCTTTTCATTCCAGCTAAGGCCAGCAAGAATGCTCATTTTCAATTGATTCTGACAGTCATGACATTTATTCAACACTCTAATCTCTATTTTTTTAACCTCCACTTTACTCTGTTTGTAACATATTTTAAAAGTGACATTTATCCTATGCCAAGTTTGCCAACACTAAGTATATGTGGAGACTGTAAACTGATAGAGAGGATCTTAATAAGCCTTTTAGTATTAACAGTCAATAGAAAGCTATAGAGCTTGGAAATATTAGGTAATTATGAGCATGCAGTGTGCAATAATGTGTTATAATAAAAAAGAAAATCCTGTTACAGTGTGAAAATATTATGGGAAATTAAAAAAAAAAACAAAAAACCAAAAACCAAAACCCAACACCTTAACAACATTTAAAATCCACTGAAACTTGTAGCTGAGTTGTTTCTTGTGTGCTATGAACTGCAATATGTCCAGGAAAAGGAGGCTAGAAAAGTAGACCAGCAGACCGTTCTACCTGATCAAGGACAGACAAGTCTCTGAGACTTCCCTTACATACTGAACTTAACACCTACTTTCTGATTCACTTCATAGCCAAGTTGTGGCACTTCTTTCCAAGGAAGCAGAACAAACTGATAAAGCAGCACCACAGAATAAAATTGAGTGTTCTCCACTGATTTCCTGGGAGGTCTGTCCACATTCACTGCCTTTGGATCTAGCTCTAAGTTCTTCTGAAGTCACCAGTGATGATCTGATAAAGCTGTATGCTGCTATGTCCCTTAAAAAAAAAAAATCACCTGAAAATGTGCAATCATGCAGTAGTTATGTTTTTTTCAGGCACTCAGTCTTCACTATCTCTTAGAGCATTAAATTTAGTTAGGAGTTGTACTAAAATAAATTATCATATGTTGGCTAGGACCCTAAGATTATATTTTGGTACTATATCCATAACACATTACTTTTCTAGCAAGCTGCCCTGTAAGATCTTCTATGAGACCAAAGTGTGTTATAACTGAGCACACTGGTGTGCTGTTGGGATATGAATTGTTGAGACAGTCTTCGTATTCAGTGCTGCAAAAGACAAAAGGGCATAGCAAATCTTTGAAGAGAGCAGGTTTCTCCAGTTCCATCACTACTGAATGGTGTTAAATGCACTGTGTATTTGTGTCCTTAATACCACATTTCCTTGGCTTACTGATAATACGGTGGTCAAACGAGTATGCTGTTTTTCCTAATGCTGGAGGGTAATTTTTTACAGTCCATTGAATGTCCACATTATTCATATTGTTCTTAATATTCCTGGTTCCAGTACAAGGATACAGAATTTAGTACCCAAGCTCCCTCCATGTTCTGCAGGTGTTGTTGGCCAGGGCCCAGAACCCATGCTCCAATGAATGTCAAGCTGCAGAGTCAGGATCTTGCTTATACTTCTTCTGGATCAGGGCTCTTGCTGTCTTTGCAGTACAGGAAGGTCAAGAGGCTCCTGCCAGTAGCTTCCCTGATGGATCTCTTCTGGGAAAGGGAAAAGTGGTCCAGCCTCTCATGCTCTCCCCTCCCTCTTAGACATGAGCTGTGATAATAGGAAAAAAAGCTGAGAACAGACTTTTGTCAAAAGCACTAAGTGCATTTTATAAGGTCATTCATCCTTTCTGTGTGCTGGTTACATTTTGAGATTTTCTGCTGTGCCAGGCCTAGTAGAGGACTTACATAGTGCATAATACACTACATAATTATGCTAAATATATACTTAATACACTGCAGAACACATAAATCTTTGAAGTATGATTGTATTTATGTGGTCAAGGACACAAGGTGATTCTGCTGAACTAACATGTCTGTGCTGCAGAGCCCTACACCACTTCAGTGTGCCAGCATCTGCTTAGTTTACATGGGGATGTCTACTACAATATCCCACTATGTCACATAAAATGGGGGAAACACCTGTTGGGGGATTCATCTGAATACTACAGTGCAGATTATCGAAATTGGAAAGAGTCTTCCTAGACATCCTATACCTTAACTGTCATAATTGCAACACCTCACATCCTAATGCAGATGGCTAGAATAGATCAGAGGGGCATCTCTCTAAAAACTCCTGCTTCTCTCCATCAGCTGCAGAAGTAGCCTGGTTTAACTCTTCAGCCCTTCTTCGGCATGGCAGTGTCAGTGTAAGGTTACATGAGAGGAGTTTCACTCATATTTTCGGGAAGGAAATAATTTCGGTAGGTGTGAGCTAGTTGGCAAAGACATTCAGCCCTGTCAGAAATAGGTCAGTTCCTGTAATGCCCAGAACAACAGCTCTAAGCAATTAAAGAGCTGCAAGGGCAAATCCTTTGGTGCCTTCGGAGTCTAGTGAATACCAGGATGGGTAGTAGCAGAACACAACAGGTTGGATTGCATATTTGAACCTAGTTTGCCAAATCTCTTTAGGCACTTAAATCCTTTATTTAATGAGGATTCAAGTCCTTTAGAAACTGGTGGTGAAATGCCTAATGAAGTTGCACATAATTGCAGTGTGAATGTAACAGAATTTGGTCTCCTGAGCAGTGTATTTCCAGTTTTAATGTAAAATAATTTTTTTCTACAGTGATATGGAAAAATTTTACACAACACAATACTATGAAGATAAGTTTTCTCACTCTGTAAAGATAAATTGTAGGCTGGGAAAAGGAATAACATTTATTTCAAGCACGTTTAATCCAGAAGAAGTAGGCTGGTGTATTCTGCTTTCCAGTAACCTCATTTCTCTCCTGTGAAAAGAAGACTAATATCAGTGGAAATGCTGAGTGTATTTGGAAGGCTTTGAAACCAATTAATCACCTTCAGAATTTTTCATAAAACCTGATTTCATTTGGGACAAAGTAGGAGCTGAAGTAATTTAAGGATGTCAGATTAAAAAAGTTTTCACAGGTAAACATGCAATTCCATGAGCATCAGAATTAATGACTCCCGCTTTTCATAGGATTTATTTCTTGTGCCTATGAAGTGGAATACTGATATAAGCTTTCCTTGCTTTCGGGGCTAGGGTTCCTCACCATAGGGATTTAGGAAGGAATCTGGGTTTGCAGGCTGGATGAGAGGTATGGTACATTGCAATATTTTAACTTCTCTGGACAGCTGAAGCTGAAGGGTGAACCATGGAAGTGGTATCTGCCTTACAGCTTAAAAGTGCAAGTGAACTCTAAGACATTATGGGCATTTTTAATCTTCGCAAATGTGTGGGGTGTTTTAACTGAATTATTTTAATTCAAACCAATATAAATTTTCCAAGGTTACTACTTCAAAGGGAAAAACATGGGAAGGGTATAAAAACCAACAAAGTACCTTCTGCAATCTTCTGGCTTAAGTGGCATTAATATCAGGTAGGAAAAAATGAGTATCCTTGAAGTTACAGGTTTGGAGCTGGTTTAATCTTTCAACCAGAAGAAGATAAACTTAGATCTGTTCAATTTATTGTCTGGATTTTTTCAGATAAGACCACAATAACTTAAGTACTTTTCATTTAGTAAGGAATTAATTTAGCATACAATGTGTTTTCTAATAACAAACTTCAGAGACATACAGGTACCAAGTGTTGTCACTGGACACATTTCCTCCCACTTCTGTCCTACATCCTGTGAAAGAGCTGTGGGCAGTAGCCCACTGCTCCAAATTCCACTGCAGTTCTCTCAGCTCCTTTGTATGACGTTTGAAAATGAACGGGGATGAAAAGCACCACCATAAGTGCATACAATGCCATTAAATGCCCTGCATTAAGTATTCTGAAAAAATCAGAACAGCTCATTTATTTACATGTTTTCCTCAGTGAGGACTTAATCTCTAGGATTATATGTCAGAAATATGGCCATTTTAGTACACTGGGCAAGTGACAGAAGGAGTGAATGACCATATCTAAAGAACTTTGCTGACTCCTTTGCTAAAATACTTTCAGATTTTACATTGCTGTACTCAAGATCATCTGTTTTAACCTCTTGGAAAAATAGTTCAGCCTTCAAACTTTTGATTAGTATTTATCTTCACCTACTTCTTATCATTCCCTAGCTGATCTTTTTTGCAAAGGTTTTATTTTTCAATTATACATATATTTGGGGGAGAGGGAAATGAACAAACTAGGTTAAATTGACTCAGAAAGCCAATGCCCAGCCTCCTAAAACCTGATCTTTCCCTCTTTGATTGAAATATACAAGGGAAAAATATGAAGACAAAAGAAGTTATTAACAACTTGGTTTACAACTTCACTGATTTCATCAGTTTGGTACCAGTCATATAACTGGATCACATGTGCAGGGAAAATATTTTTTCTTCTAAGTGTCAAATGCAAGGATTAGGTTACAACTGCAGACCAGTTGTTGCTTTATGAAATGCAGCTGTTTTCTGTTACTTGATAGCTAAAGCCAATCATGGAATTAAATACCGAAGAATATTTTTTTGTTACTTTTTGCTTTTAATCTCACATTGGCATTGCTGCTGCACTTATCTGAATGAGACCCTTCCACATATACATTATTTCTGTTGGTCATTTGATTCTCTTCTTCTAGCATCATCTTTTTCCTACCTTCCTTTTCTAATGCTTGTCCATCCTTTCGCCTTTCCTCTCTGTTCCCACAGGCTCTTTGATCACCTGCACTTCCTACCTATCATCTCTTCTCCCTCCATTTTTACCTGGGTAATATTTTCTTCTCACTCCATTTCTGCCTTTATTTTTGTTCCAGTAATCAATCACCCAGCCCTGAACATGCTTGCAAACTCATCATTTTACCTCTCCTTCCCTCTCCTGCTCAAGCTCTCCTTTTGGTCACCATGCCAAACTCATGATGACCCCAGAACTGCTCTTTGTTTCCCACATTCACCTTCTCTCTTCAGCTTTCTTCACAGCCAGACTCCTTTGATATCAGGATCTCCTAGCAAGGCATGTGTGGAGAAATCAAGCACAGCACTATAAGGGTGGTAGGCACACAAGGATGCTTAGATATAGCCCACCCTTGTAGCAGTCCCTATGCGGATTTCATTCATGCTACCAAACTCACAGAGTTGGCTATGGGGCAGCCTGGCCTGACCTAGAGGAAATGCCATATGGGAGAAAGATATACAGCTCTTTACAATGTAATGGCAATATTTTTCTATTTTCCAACATGAAAAATATCTACTATTCCTGTTAGTACTATCTTGATAATGAATAATCAATACTATTCCTGTTTTGCAAGGAACCATGTTGTTAAACCTCCATTGTTTTAGATGCATATGCACATGCATGTCTAGTACAAAATTTCTGTTAAGACATCACCAGCTAAAAATTGTCAGAGCTGCCACTGCTCATGTGAAAGCTTATTAAAGCTTCAATCACCTTCATTATAATTGGCACTCCCATTACAAAATCTGTTGATCGTATATGAAAGGACTTTTAAAAATCTGAATGCAAAAATAAACACCTCAGAAAATGGTAATGGATTCACTTCTGTCTTTGATCACTTGAGTCACATTTCCCACTGAGCTGCCTTTGTGGAATCAAGGGCAGAGCTGATCTCAGTGAGTTTATATTAGAATAGCACTTAGATCAATAAACCAAACTTGGAAGCTGTAGGTAAACAAAACTGAACACAGCACTACAGGAAAATGGAGACTCAGATGTCCTTTAGCGCTGAAGACAGGCATGGCCTACTCTCCTGGTATGTAATCTAATATCCTTTTCTAAAGCTGGACAATAACAGTATGTTTATTTAACCTTTTCACCAAGGCCTCTGCTTCCTCATCGAGAGCGATGTCCTTACACTGGCCTACTGAAAGAATTTCGAGGAATTGGAGTGATCATCCTTAAAGTCACTGCAAAAAATTGTATGCACTTCCATCCCTGTTCACATAAGGCACTGAACTTGTATTTGGTCACAATGCCAGTTTACCTTATTTTGAAGGCTATCAGTCAGTTTTACACAGCCCCTTATCAATATTTCAGGCATATTCTGTGCCCCTTCACTTCCACTGAAACAAATGCTTTGGTTCAAAGTAAATAATAAAGAATTAACTATTTTGCTTTTATCAAGAAACAGAAAATTTATGACAACCATTACACCTGTGAAACTTGCCACTGTCTCAGTAACGCTGTAATCAATGCACTCTGCAAGATGCACAATTTTCTCTGTTTAACTGGATTATACCTGAAATGTCTGCATCTGAGGGGAAAATACAGGTGGGACAGTTGCTCAAGTTGCACAGTGGACAAATCCCTTTGTAATTACAGTGCACACTTGTGTTTCCCACTATGAACAAGGGAATGAAAAAATAATTGCAGTAATTTACCAAATAGGTTTATGAGGCTTTTGGAAGTAGGTTCTAAGAAAATAAGGCTTGTGTTTGAAGATAAATTCCTTAGCTTTCACTCTGTCAACATATAGTAACAAGCTAGTACCTTATGAAAGAACTAAGAGGGTAAGAAAACCACATCCCACTTTTCCTTACAAAATAACATATTGTTCCTTTATATTGTTAGTCAGAGTGTTGATTTCAGACAGTGCTTCTAATAGGTTATTCTGAGGCTATAATCAGGATTTCTGAGAAGCTTTATGTAAAAAACAAAATTGGTCGGAATATTTTGAGGACAAGCTCAGAAAGCAAAATGCTTTTGTACTAATAGCTGCTTGCAATACATAAGATGACTGTTGTTAGTTTTTTTTTTTTCCTGAGCACAATGTTCTCACTCAAAAACCTTGCATCTGTGCACTAAGGCAGTGCAATCACAGCCCAGCCTGCTCTTTGATGTCTGTACTGGTGCTCTGCAGGGAATGTCACTGGGAATTGCAGGTCAACACTGTGCTCAAAGATGGGCACTGCAGACAATACACAGAAAACATACAGAAACTGGAGCTCAGTTTTGAATCTTTACTTTTCTTCCTTTTGACTTTTCAATGCCTAACAGCCTTGGAAGTATTGCTACTGAAAAATATTTGTCAAAAATTTGTCTTTGAGATGGTTTGACTCATAGACACATTACTTGCCCTTTAGCCAAGAAAAACTACCAACCTTGAAAGTAATGCACAAGCTTGTAATTATACCTTGAAAGGAGTTTACATAAAGTGATCATGGTATAATGTTGCCACTGGACATTATATACAGCCTGATATCTTTTATGGTTATTCTCATTGATGCAGCACTGACTTTAATGTGAAATCAGTCACCATTTCATTCCAAAATTTTCAACAAAAACAAAAAAAGCACTTATCATTGTTAGTAAGTATACACAAAAACATTCATTGAACATTTTGAAAATAAAAGATTCATGCTGGGTTTGTGCTTGTTGTTCCAAGCTGATACTGGACCTGAAAGAACAACAGTGTCACTGCAGAATCTGGTAACATTTGCATTATAAAAAAAAATAAAAATATATATGTCTGAAAACTGAATCCCAATTCACTTATTCTTTCACTGGCATGAAAACTCTCTGCTTCACAGTGTCTAGGGCATAGCACAGAATGCCAATGTAAATTGAGGCAATTCTCCCAGAAGAAGATAAGGATCCAACTCCAGCAAACAGTGCTAAACTAAGGGTCACACATGTAGACCAACGTACATCATACCTGGTGGAAATGTCAGACCAGAAGCACAGTGTGAGGGGAGGGAGAGGGGCAAGTCTCCCAGGTCTCACTTTCAGGCATCTGGGATGAAATTTGGGCATCCTCCATTGAACAGCCATCACTGCAAGGAGAAAGTGGTTCACCAATACTGCCAGAAAGCAAGGTCTGACTGGGGCCAGCCTATGCACTCTTCCATGTCATGGTTTCATTTCGGCAAGTCTGTGTATATCCTACCCTTAGTGAAGTTAATCAGCATTACAGGGTCTGTAGAGGACACCAAGGGGTATCATGCTCTTCCGTCTCACAATATCTAAGAAGCTCTAATTAGGATATGCATGTAAGTTTACGAGAAAGACACTTCTGGAGAAGATAGCCACTGTTTTAAACACCATCCAGGTGAGGGTGTGAAAACTGTATGTTCAAAAGCAAAGAACTAGCTTCTCTGTCACGCCCATGCAGAGCTGATGTCAGTGGCTTAATTAGTGTCAACTATAACTGCTGAGTTTATTTCTTTTGACCCATCTCTTGGGCTGATCTGGCCTGGCCTGGCTTTGGTCTCACTTACCTGACCAGGAAGGGTGTTGGTGGGTGTCCATGTCCATTATACTGCTTATGTATAGTTTTACATTTGAGGGATTCCAGAGTATGAACCATATATGAGACCAAATCTGAAACTCATCTTCATACCTTAAAGCACTGCTTTGCCTCAGTGTGGTCTTGATCCTGGGAGTTGTTTTGCACTGAATGTCCAGTGACATCAGTAAGATCTGTATTATTCATATGTTCTACTATGTTAAAAGAAAATGAAGCATCAAAAGCAAACCTTTCAAGAACACTGATACTTGCTATCAGAATTTTACACAGCAAAAAAGAATGCATTTAGGCTAGTTTTGCATCAACAGCTGAGCATTCAGTGAGCTTCTGAGTTTGATAAGAGACAAGTTTCTTACTGGCTTCTCAGGACGTAAAGCATGTGAAATGTCTCGCTGAGTATCAAAGGTGTCTGACAGAGTGTGGACCCTATGGATAAGCATGCCACAGCAGGACACAGCTCATGCAAACTGCAATGCTGTTCTTTTATAGATTACATTTCTGTGCTGTTGCCAAACATGGGTAAGTGTTTATTGTTATATTTGATTCCTACTACTTGCCTCCTTCCCTTCTTATGCCATCTCATTTTTTAACTTAGGGACTCAAGAAACCCACAAGAAGGCATCTAATCTGCATAATAGCAGGCTTGGCAGTCTTGAATCCAGTTTACCTGAATTATGCTGGAAAAATTCTGGACCTAGAGATGGCTCGATTGGCAACTCAGTTAAAAAAGGTGGAAGAGAGATGACATTCCTGTCTCATCAGTTTTACCCTGCATTGCCTCTGCTCCTTCCCAGTTTCACCTACATGGACAATGGCCATTGCTCAAGGGGAGTGCAGATGGGTCAGCAGACTCTAGAAGAAGGCAGAGTAATCAGATAGGCAGTGGAAGGATTTATGGCTTCTCAATATGCACCTGAAACATATCAAATATTTGCACATTTTACGAACACAACTGTGAAGCTGAGATTCAGTCAGGCCCTGAAATATTTTATCTGAACCAAACCACGGCCTAATAGGCTAAATAACAGAGATAGGAAAGGGGTGAATGATCTAACTGGAATGAATTATGCTGCTGTCTTTCCAAATTCTCCACTGAAGTAAAACAGAAGCCTGCTTTTCTTCATTTTACTCATGGTCATGATTAATAACAACAATAGCAATAAAGTTACTCTTCAGTGTTCCTTCACATCTGGTGTATGATTTACCATATCGTAAGTTAGAATGAAATTTGAAAATATTACAAAAATAAGGGACAAGTATGCAAAATTATAAAAGCCTCACTGGTTGCTGACAAAAGCTGTTTGCAATAGAAAGTTTTAGTTTCTATATCAAACAAGTCAATGTCATAATCACTGGGCAATCAGAAAAGAAGATTCTGTATGTTTGGCACTGAGAAAGGTAAATACAGAAGTGGATCTTTTGCCATCCACAGCCTGCCCTTTTCAGGCAGAGAAGGAGCAATGCTATGTCTCTACAGTGGAACTTTTATGAGCAAAAAAGCCTATAAAGCCTGATATAAATGCAGTCAGTTTGACTGCTTAGGATTTGGGTAGAAATCCCAGAGTCCTTCCATCTTCACAGCTCTCATGTCAGACATGTGTGACATATCTGATATGTTTCACAATAGCAGCTTTCTAATTCTTCTTTATTATTCTTATTACTCTATTTGCAATGCATTGGTCTCAGGGAGTCCTGTGTGCCAGCTCCTGCTGAAAAGACAAATTAGCAAAATAAGCAGACATGGGGATGGAGTGTCTTGCCAGTTTCATGCAAGGTGGCAAGGGCAGAGCCAAGCCCCTCTTCCTCCCCCTCAGAGCCATGCTCTGAGCTGGGGGTTCTGCAATAACACCACCAACAGAAAAGTTGCTTGTGTACTTTCAGTCTGTTTATTTGCAATAATGACTGAAAACTAAGCAGTTGTTCCTTTAAAAGAAAATCTCTGAAAAAAAATGTTCCAACTGTTTAAAGCCTTCAAGCCCTGCTTCTATTAATTTTGAGTGCAGCCACTGATGCTTGCTCTTGCTTTTCTGTCCCCTTTCAGCCATCCTATACCTTTAGTCTCCATACTTTTCCCAGTCTCTGAGAAAACACAAATAATTACCTTTGGAGTTGTGGAATTCCTCATCTTGTGAAAGTCAGTTCCAAACATGGATTCTTGAACTTTGTTTCTGTGAAAAATATTCTCAATTCCTCACCACTTGCTCCTCTGCTTTATTTTATGTGTGTGAACAGTCCAGGTGCATTAAGGGAAAACAGGCAAAACCAAGACAAACTTTGAACTTACAAGTAATGCTGTTTTCAACTGAAATTAAGTAAAGCTTCAGGGTTTTGAACGAACTGGGTCTTCAAAACAAATTGATAAAATTTGGAGAAAAAAACAAAAAACCCCCTGGCCATTGGTGTGAGTATATGTTTGGTTGCTCTGAGACACCAGCAACCCAAACCCGAGGAATAGAGATGTTGGAGGTGTCACATTTCATAAGTGATGAATAGTGATCAAGCTCCAGGATTAGGCCATGAACTGAGACTTGGGAGATGGAGGTGCCATTCCCAGAGATACCACTCAGCTATGTGCCACTGAGAAAACCAGAAAATCCTTCTGGGTTTCTGTTGCCTCCCAGCTTTCTTTGGCCCTTCAGAGAATCTGCAAGGTATTTGGGTTGGTCTCATCAACCTGGGTCTTTTTGGAGCATAAAGCAGTGTTTTACTACCAAACCAAATTATCAACTGATAAGGCACTTTTTAAGGTATTAAAGACAAATACTTCAGAGCTGGGCAGTGCTAATAATGGTGTCCTGTGCTGATTGGTCTCTTTGTGCCTATACATTTTGACAGTGTTTAATGGAAATAACCCATTTGGGTGTTACCCTGTGTAGCCACAGTTTTGCACAGTGCTTGGGACACAACACTCATATTACTCTTCTCTGCTGCTGTCAGGGAGCTTGGTGAGAGTTGGGGCAGGCTCCTCTCTGCAGGGTTCTTCACATGCAATTGTAGCCTAAGTGACAGCATGCCATCACTGTCTGGACTTCAAGGCCAGCAGTGGACTGCCTTCTAAATTAAAGAGAACCTGATAGAACTGGGGGCCATCCTCACTGCCTTCTTGTCTGTGTTGTTTATCATCTTTTTTAAATAGGGGAGGAAAACTCCTAAACTGTTTTTCAACATGGTTTTTTTTTTTGGTTGTTTTGTTTTTTTTTTCCTGGTGCCACGTGCTCAATCTTTGCTCCCGTGTCCTGATTTCTGCCTCTTGACCTTTCATCTGCCCCATAGATCTGGATGAAATCACAGATGTCTTGGCTCCTTTATCTTGGCCAGGCCCCTTAGAAGGCAGCATCTCTAATTGTAACTGGTACCTAACCTTAGCTTGCCTGGTCCTTGCTTCTAAAAAATGTCAAAGATACCCTGCAGTTGCCCCATGTCAGTTCCCCCTTCCCTAGTCAGATGTAGCAGCTCCAGGAAAAGAAGCCACCTCAAAGTAGACCTGGCTGTGAGGGGAAGATTGTGGACTTTCTTGGGAACTGGGTGTGCATTTTCTGGGAATTCGTAACAGCCACAAGAAATTTAAGTGCACTCAGACTCTACAGAATGTGCAGAGAGTGTTATTACCAAGACCTATGTCTGTGCTAGGCAGATGCAAAGGTTACAGTGACTTATGGCCCAGGACAATGAGAGTGGATTGCACTGCAGCTCAGACATCGCTTTGCCAAAAGTTAAGTATTTTCTTCTAAGCAAAGGCTTGGAAAAAATCCCAAATAACCAAATGAAAAAACAACAAGAAGAAAATACCCCAGAATGACTTAGCACTAAAAATGTGTGTCTTTTTTTAGCCTTATTTTCAGAAAGGGCCTAGTAGAATTCAAACCCTGTCCCAATTTTCAGCTTGATGCAGATACCCAACACAAACAGACATCAACAGCAAAGTTTTGAGTAACTGAAACTTGTATTGCACAATAACACAGTAGAGGCAGAAAAGCCTGTTGTCTTGCATCTGTTGTTTGGTTCAATGTGTCTAACATCTGGAACATTAAACTGCCATTCTGATTTTTTGTTAAATTTTTGTAAAATTAGATTTCTTGTGTGGTTTTTTTGGTAAGATCTCTGAGGGAACATTCACAGTCTTGGCAGCTAGTGCTATCTCAGCTCTAATAATGCCCGTATTTTGAGAGACAAAATGTACGTTGATCATGCCATGGATTCCTGTTTCACCAGATGCATTGTTTCAGGCCTTTGTGATTTCATACTGGATTTCATCTCTTCTGAAAAGAAAGGCGAGACATGCAAGAGAGGTTCAGGAACATTTTTCCCATGAATATGTTTGTCTAAAACATGATTAAAAGGGCTGGCTATGAAGAAAATGCAGTATTTTTCATTTAAAAATTAATATGTGTTTACAGCTAGGTCAAAAATTATTTTTTACATGCCCAGTTTATTACAAATTTCTAAGGATTTTATTTTTGTGCTCATTACAGTAGCAAAGTGATTGTGGCTTAATTGCTCTCATGAAGAGATTTGGAATAAGAGCCTTTAAAAGTTTCCTAATGATCCTGAACAGGTTTTTTTCTTTCCAGACTAAAAGCTGTGGAGATCAAAGATGAATGAAGATGTTGGGGTGAGCAGAAAGCAACTGTAATGTTTCCTTTTAGTATTCAGAAAAGTCAGGTATTTGAACTGCTGTTGCAAAGAGGAGGGAGGAAAATTATGTCTCTCTATTCATCCAGAACCAATGGAAATCTGTCTTGTGAGTCTTCTCATATAGAAAATAATCAGTCTGTCAACAAAGCCCTACTTAATGAAATCCTCATTTTGTGCTCCATGTTGGCTTTTATATAAAAGTGTTGACTGACAAGCTTATTTTGTGGTGGTTTAGGGGTTTCTTCGAAGGAAATAACTTGCCTGAATCACTTCTAAAAATTAACAAAATACAAACCAAAACCATCCAGTAGCAACAGTGGGTTAGCAGCATTGCTCTGGATTGCATGCCTCTAGCCATTGCACTGAACCTTCCCAAACTCAGCACCAGGACACACAGCAAAGGAAGGAAGGCAGTAGAAGCAGAAAACTCTAAATGTTACACGATAAAAAATGCTCTCTCTCCCCCTTCCTTTCCCTTTCTTTCTTTTCCTCACATGTACTTTCCTCACACGTACTTTGGCATTTATCTACCATGACAAGTCTCATTTCTCCTTTTAAAAGAATGCATAAATGAGCTATGAATATTTGATCCTTTTTTAAACAAATATTTTGGCTTGACAAGGCACAGCAGATAAGACTACCCAAGATGGTAGCCAGCTGCTCAGAGAAGGGAGCGTAGGTAGAGCAGGGGCCAGTGTTAGAGTCATCACCTTTCCCAGGCTGCTGTGTGGGGCAAGACATCAGCCTTTTCTGCTGCAGACCCTCTGGTCTTGCACAGGCTGCTTCAAAGCTGTCGGTGATTCTGCAGATTGGTGCTGGAGGACAAATTCTGCCACAAATTCAGCACATGCCTGAGTGGCCCCGCTGACTTCAGTGGAAATAGCCATGGTCTATAGTCAAACACCTCTATGTGTCCTTTCAGGACCATGGCTTAGACAGTATATAGTTCTCTCTGTTAGGGTTTTTAGGAGGTTTTTCTCTGTGTTACTGGGCACTTAAGATGACTGGAGTCAGTTCAGATTAGCTTCTTTATAGAGCCTCACACCACAGTGAAATTTAATAAATGAAATTAATAAAGGGCTTTTTGGATACATGTGTATGGGTTTGGTCACACTGTATTTCAGGATTTATTGCAAGGATACTGTAATCTGCAGAAATTATTCCCAGGTATTCTACTGTGTTGATACTTTGAGCCAGTGACAGATACATAGATTTAAAAAAAATACTCACTGATACTGGTCTTGCATCAAAGCTATGAGCACCTTAGTGTTGTACATGAATGACGGTATGTTAATTTTAACTTAAAATAATAGAATCACAGAATATTCTGAGTTGAAAGGGACCCACAGGAATCATCAAGTCCAACTCTTAAGTCAGTGGGCCATATTTAGATCAACTCCCAATCTTGCTTTTGTTAGCACCATTCTCTGACCAACTGAGCTAATCTCAGGGTCCTCTTATTCTTGTTAAAACCTATTTTAGGTATATTTTTACTGTGATAATATATGTGGCTTTTGGGAAATTTTTTAGTTTGTCATTGGATTTCAGTTTAAAATTGTTTATTTTGGGGAAAATCTCTGGGTAAAAATATTAAGAAAATAAAACTCTTATTACTTGCTATTTCACTTTTTCTAATTGTCATTACCAGAAAGTTTATAAAGAGCAGTATCCATTTTCTCTGAATTTCTGCATCATTGATCTTTTGTCACAAGATAAAGGGTCAGCTTTAGTTTTTTGGTGAGAAAATAATCAAAACAAAACCTTAAAAAGTTGCATTAGGTTAAATTATGTTTTCAAATGCTCAGGAGATATTTTTTTTGCTTTGTTGCAAATTTACATCATGGAAAGATAATAATGCAAGATTCACTGGACTCAGTACAGGGTGCCCTTGACTTCAGAAGTCTTTTCATTTGTCTCAGGAGGAAAAATTTATTGACTGTGTAAAACTCTTTACTGAAGTGGCTCTTTCTTGTGTGCATTTTTATATATATATATATAATTATAGCAACTTTTTGAACATTATGCAAGGCTGGAAGTTACTGATAAGCACAGGAACAGTGAACAACTTAATACTGCATTAAAAATCTTGTCTTGGACATTTCTTGGTTTCCACATTAGACACCAGCAAAAGATTCGTATCAATCTAGTTTCCAAATATTGTGACCTCCCTGGCACTTTTCAGCCTCTAAGATGTCCATTATGGGGGCAGCCCTGATGGCTGCAGGTGGCAAGCAGTGCCCTACCCGGATGTCACCTCACTGCTGCAGTGGCATACAGACACGATCCTGCATCAGCTGGGGGACAGTGTGGGCAGTGATGCTGAAGGCCTACAGTCCCTAGTGCTGCTAGTTCATCACAGCAACCTTACAGGAATCCTATGTGGCATTTTTACTTTAGATACATATCATCAGCAATTAAATGCTGAACAAAGCATACTGAAGGGGCAAAGTCCTCTGAAATATTGCAGACTTCACTGCACTTCATGTATAGAGAACATCAGGACTAGGTATTAGCAATTCTCCAGGGGAAAAAAAAGAGTTGCAGCCCATAAACAGTACGTATGTCACAGAAATATGCTTTCCCTCTCTGCATTGTTTGGGAAGTATTTGTGAAAAGGTGGTGGGATTGGTGGGAGAATGTGGGGTTTTTTTAATGTATAGTATACATTCTTTTGTATTAAGCTTCCACAGATGAAAGTGCTCATGGTAATGTGCCCTTGTGACATTCTGTTTGAAAATATTACTCTTTCTTCAAAGAAGAGAAAAGGAGAAGCTGTAGCTTTAAATTGCATGAGCATGGGAAAATCAGACGTGGTAATAAAAGTGGATGTTTGAGTGTGTCAGATAAAATTTATTAGATAGGGGTCTCCAACTCAGTGCATTCCTATGCAAAATTCTTGGTAAGCTGCCAGAAAGTGAACTCTGAGCATTAGCACAGTAGAAAATATTTATATTGGTGTAAGGCTGCTGGCTGTGATATGTTTCTGCTCTTTTAAAATAACTTGCTACAAATTCAGATACTTCAATAGAGGTCAAACTGTAGGGAACTACACAATTTAATGAATCAATTATAGGCTTCCAGACAATCAGTAATACCACTGTGGAAAAAATGAATTATTAACATGTGAAAATAATTTGTAAGCTGCAACAACACATACAGTAGCAATCAGGGTTATGTTTGTAAAAATGTTCAATCAATCTAATTGCTTTCCCAGTAAAGTCAGCAAAACAGATTTCTTTTGCTTTGCACATTTTTTTTTATTTTTTTTTTTTTAGCTTTATCTCCAATATGAGTGACTGTCAGAAGACATTCTTCAGCACACCTCAGCAGTGGCTTCACTTAGCTACTACTGCCAGCTCACATTTCATTAAAATTGAGCCCATGAGAAGGAATGTAAAATAATTTCCAAATATATTCCATTACTTTTACTTCATTAAGATACAGACTTGTTATCAGTGATATGTTCTATTTGAAACGAGTAGGGCTACCTTAAGATAATTTTCTTTTTTGATCTGAACTTTGGCCCAAATTCTGATAGTATCTTTTCAAGATATTTCTGAAACTTCCATTTGAAGGAGGCACATTTTCCTTCACACAACTTTGGCGTGAAGAACTGCCTTGAGCAACATTTCCCTGAACTAGTTTTTTTGTTCATTTGGGTCTTTCATAGCACTTGATCCTTGACAGTTTGTCTTTTAATGGCAAAAAAAAAAATATAAAATCAATAGAAGTTCTTTATTATTCTGCCATTTTACGAGCAGAACGGTATTTTTGTTTTCCATACTGATTTCCTGAGACTTCAGACTTCTTTTGGGTTACAAAGATGCTCACCTCAAATTTCCTTTTATTTTACATTAAGCAGGACACAAAAAAATTTCCCAGCATCAATCTCAGCTTCCATAGAGTATTCATATCAGTCAGACTAACAGCTGTTTGGTGAATTTAGACTAATCACAATTTCCTATTCATTCAGATCCTGGAATTTAAGAAAATATCCAGCAAACTCTCAATTAAGACTACCATGCTCTTTTCATAGCAGCTTTGGAAATACACAGACCACACTAACAAACTAAAGGCCATCTTCCACATCTGGTTCTAAAATTTTAGAAGAAAGATGTAAGTTTTCATGGAGATTAAAAGGATCATCCAAAAATAGAACCTGGAGGTATGTATAAATAGAGAAACTGGACTGAATGATAAATCAGCTACTCTTCTTATGAACCTTAGTAAGTCAATACTAATATTCCAAATGAAAAATGAATCTATAATAGAATCATAGAATAGTTTGAGTTGGAAGGGACCTCCAAACATTATCTTGAAAAGTAATGTCATTGATGGGAATGGAACTCACATCTAACACCACCAGACTTTGCTGAACTATGAAGTGTTGCAAAGGTGTTTTCTTAATGCATTTTAGCAGTAGCATATTTTAGTTTATCAAATATGCATGATTCCTTAAGCTGGTTCAGGAGTCTATTGGGAACAAACATATATGGAAGTTGCCATATGCGTGTCAACTGCTCTGCTGTAGCTGGTGCACAGAATTCCTGGCAGACAGATAATGTGCTAAACCTCTGTCACTGAATTGTAAGCTAACATGTCTCATCTTACAGTTTTATCAAGAAAACAGCATTCATTTGGATCATTAACATTAATTGTCTCCCTTCTGTGGCAATTCATTAAATGTATTCCTACCATGACTCAAACACAAGCAAAAAATCAGGAAGAAACCACACTCCTGTCCTGAGGACTGTCATACATGTTTGTCTTCTTTTCCTGTCCTGATTTGCAAAACCACAGGTAGCCTGTTATCCCCTCCTTGGAGGAAACATTGTTCTCATCAGACAGACACTTTGGAGATGGAAAACTCTAAATAATGTGCTCAGAATAGTCACAGATGTGCACGGTGATTTGGAAAATTTAGCTCCCTCGCTGTAGAATGTATAAATCCATGAAATAGTAAAATTCATTCTTCTTATGGAGAAATTTTCCTCCCAGGGTGTAAGCAAAAAATACTGTGTGAATAGTTCTGTAGAATTCTGCGATCTCATGAGAATGGATTTATCTGTAAAGACATGGTGAATATATATGTGAGAAAACATATTTTTATTTTTACTTGTGATAAACAGGATTTCTTATATTGCTTCAAAATATACTCATTTTACCTCTGTGACAAAATATCTAAATAGAGCCAGCAGGTTTCAGTTCAGTTTTTAGTGTCTCAACATAATTTTTGCTGGGTCTCATGAGACACAGAGATGTATGGAAACCTAATAGAAGTTGCAATCACACAGGACTTTGTCATGAAAAGATCAGCTGGAATTAGAGTAGATATCTACTCTAAAGTGAGAGGTACATTTCTGCTAGCCTGAATTAGAGAATTTACTGGCACATCTCCATAAACATGACTCTCCATACTAGGAAATAGTTAATCTTTTATTACATTGGATAGCCTTGTGGGATTGCTTTAGTGATTCATTATGGAAATCAAAGTAAATTCTACAGTATTGTGCAGTTTGGCTCATCCAGTTGGAAAAACCCTAATGATCAAAAAAGCATGTGTTCTTACTCAGATATGTTTTATGACATGACTGTAAAATGTACCTACCACAGTTTTTCTTTGTTTCACAGACAATAAGCACAGTCATTTTCAGGTTTCTATTGTTCTGCAGCTGAAGCCATGAATGTCCCTTTGCTCATTGACACAAGTAACAATTACATTTACATCTACCAAAGAGACATGATTAATTACTATGTTTTGTCAATAAAGTTTATTCTTTAAACTTATAGAAATTATAGCATTGCATTTGAGACATAGTTCTGAAGAATATGTCAGCATTTCAATCATAAACAACGTCTGAGAATTTATAACTTGGTCGAAAGGACTTTTTGAACTAAATCTGAACATATATGCTAGTACTCCAGAAATAATTTATTTTCTGAGATCTGCCAGCCTTACTCAGACAAGGTGTGCTCCAAATATGCAAGGAGTTCCATTTATTTCAATGGGCATAACTAGTTAGAAAAGAGATTCTGGGTGATTTAAAAAGCTGATTTCAACAACTTAAATCCATACAAGGAGCTGTTGAGATCACTTGGTTTGTTCAGGCTGGAGAAGAAGAGGCTAAGGGGAGCTCTCACTGTGGTCCAGAATCCTCACAAGGGGAAGCAGAGGGGCAAGTAAGGATCTCTTCTCTCTGGTGAACAGTGACAGGACTCGAGTAAATGGCATGAAGCTGGGTCAGAGGAGGTCTAGGTTAGATATCAGGAAAAGATTTTTCCCCCAGAGTGTGGTTGGGCACTGGAACAGGCTCCTCAGGGAAGTGATCACAGCACCAGGCCTGTCTGAGTTCAAGAAGCATCTGGACAACACTTTCAGGCACATGGTGTGATTCTTGGGGTGTCTGGTGCAGAGTCAGGAGTTGGATCTGGTGATCCTAATGGGTCCCTTCCAACTAAGGATATTCTATGATTCTATGACTTCTCAGAAAACAAACCTGGAACAAAAAAGGCATGCATTTCTTTTAGCAAATGCTTTTAAAGGAGACTTACTAAAGAAATAACAAAGCGTGAAATGTCAATCCTACTGAAATCCCAAGAAGTTTTCATATCAAATCCCATTTATTCAGACCTGGATTTGAAAGTATGTGGTTACCTTTTGGTAGGAAGTTTGAATTAGTGAGCTGTATTTTTGTATGAATTTATTATAATTGCAGTTGAGCGGTGCTCTAGTAATGACGAAAAAGGTTCATTCCCATTATGCCTGAGAGAAAAGAGGCTTTATAGAACCCAGTGGAATTGCAGGCATGGTATTTCTCACAGGAATGACTGTTTGCAGGAAGGGAGAGATTCTGAGGTTTGGCTGGCTTGTCTTAAATTCCCAGGTCTTTGAGTGCCAGTAGTTCAATTACAAAAATCCTGAATTCTCATAGCCAATGACTAGCATGTGGTCAAGAGAACTGTCCATCTTTTATTACAGCAGGAAAATCCAGATCTCTCTGGACACCATCTGCTTCTTGTTTTTTTGGAATTTCCTTATATTCCTCCTATCTGTGGACATTTCCAAACCATATTTTCCCAGTCAATCCCCAGACTACACACTAAACTCATGTTAAATTTTGAGCTGCCATTTGGCATCCTAATTGAACAGCAAGCCTTAACATATGCTTTGAATGTTGCTACAGTCCCTCAGTTGTCAAATAACTACCATGATGTTCCAGTCTCTTTAGAGGAGATTATTCACTGTATTAAATGTTTCAGTTAGAGGAACTGCTGAAAAACACTTGCTGCAGCTATAACACTAAGTGATAAATACCTGAAAAGATTTGAATCACCAGTTTCTGAGTGCCAGGAATTCACAATGCTAGTGTGCCTGAACTCCGTGCCAAAGAAGGAAAGAGGGTATATTGTAAATTAGAGATTACAGAAAACAGGGATGTGGCTTGTTGGCAGGTAATCTTCCATTTACAAGCACAGAAGTTTGTACAGAACTAGAAGTGAATCAGAGTATAAAATGCAAAGAAGGTTTTGCAATCTGTTGAGGACAAAGGTCAGCTAAAATGTTACTCAGCCAGTGAGATCTCAAGCTGTAAGAAATTTAGGTCATACACAAGCTCTCATCTCATCCTGCAACAGGGATCAGATTGTGGCCCTTGACTCATTTGTGAGGACCTACTCACACCTACTCTGTGCAGTCAGTGACCCCAGGGCCAGCCACCCCAGACAGACTGCTGGCCACAGATTCATGTCCTGCTGTTTCTGCAATGTTTTTGCACGAGTTCCTATTCTTCATTTCCCCCCACCATTTGTAGTCCAAAAGAAGTGCACATTTTAGGACTTCTTGCTATAGTAAAGTAACAGAGGGTTGCCATATACTTTTAAGGATTGTTCTGTGACACCATGAGAAAAATAATACAGTCTAGTAGGCTTGGCTAAAATTGAAGTACCCAATTATTTTCTTTCACTTCTTGCTTCTCAGTGGTCTGGTATGTGATTGGGTCATCCCAGTGCTTCTTTTAAAAGTAATTTTATGCAGCCTTGTCCTAGTTTCACTCCTCTCAGTAACAACTACTAGCAAAAAAGGTAACAGCAATAGTGCAGCTAGAATAATTACCTTTCCCAGTTCTGGTGTTGATCCTGTAGTTTGATCCACATGAGTGGCAAAACTTGCTTGTGCTCAGCCATTTGCAGAAAGAGAAGCTTAGAAGCATGGCACGTTTAACAGCCCACTATGAAATTAATGCCCTGTGTATTTTTTTTTTATTTTATTTTTTAATTTGTTTGATTTTAACTAGGCAATGAATACTTAGTAAATGCACCAACTAAAATATACACACTGGTGTCTGATTGTATGGCTTTCCATGCTGGGAGACTGAAAAATCTAGGGTTTTCCGTGATGGAAACAATGCAGCGCCCATATCTCTCATGCTTAATGGTGAATTAACTCCAGAACCTCAAGGTGGTTTGGAACACATTTTCTTTTCCACTATAATGTTTCATGAAGTGTGAGTTGTTGCGATTTTTTTCTGCAGATGTTGCTGGCAGTGCTACACCACGTCTTCTTATTGATATGGTAGAAGTGATGGAAAAGGAACGTGGCACTGAAGTGGGTCACTGTATTCCCTTGTTACAGAAAGTTTACAAGAGACGCGTTGAACACCCACTGAGAAGTTACAGAACCAGTACTCTTGGGAAGTCTCTGCTCTAATAATTCTTTTAAAGCCTGTGTCTCTGAAAAGAACACATGCATGTAACAATTCAAGAAGAGTAGCATAAGTGACGTGGAGTAACCTATTGCAATTTTTTTGTCATATCTTAATTACACACATATGGCATATAGTACTTCCTGTAATTTAGTATGGGTTACAGCTCAGTAACCACTCTCACTTGCTCTGTTGCACACCAGAACGAGGGGCAGCAAACATTATCGCCCTCTCCCTAATGCTGCAGTTGTGGCCATGGCTCCAGCCATGACAAGGAAAAGAGAAAAACAAGGCAAAAGAAACCCGTTGATTGCTAACATCTAATCCTGAGTTCTGAGAAGGCAGCTCATCTCACACAATATTAGAAATGGGATTCGGCTCTAGTTTAAACTCGGGTTCAGCTCTAGTTTAAAATACATTTTGGTGCCTACACATGACCTAACTGTCCAAGCTCCCGTTACAGGCTGTGGGCATCTAGCCAGAGCAGTCTGAAGCCCCACAATCAGCTGAAACCAGGATAAATTTGCCTTATCATCAGCATCTATTGCCATCCCAGGTGCCCTCAGGGGTCTTGTCTGACTTCTGTCTAGTGATTTGAAGCCTACAGGTGCTGGCTCTGTATATGTCAGCTCTGAAGATGCCTAACAGGACTCTACTCCTTGAGTGCTGAAAATAGCCTTAGGAGCTTAGATTAAAGTGGTCATTGTTGATATTCACACAGCTGAGCTACATGTCACTCCTGTGACAAAAAAAAAAGAGAAGACATCAGCATTTCTTGGGGATAATACTCCCAAACTATTCTAGACTGTATCTTGAAACAATGCCATAATGGAATTTATGTGACTGTTTCCACATTAAATGCTCAGAGGTATTGAGGACATCTGTATGAAACTGGTAGATACGACACAGGACCCACAGAGTGACACGGAGAATTTCCCAGCTGCCAGAGGCCAGGCAGGCTGTCCTTGAGCATCTCAGTTACCTATACATGTCTCTGTCTTGACACTGAGCCTCTATTTCTCCTCTGACCAGCTGAGCTGTAGCTCCTTCACTGTACAAATAGCTACAGATGTGTGGGATGAATCTTGACCAAATAGCTGTTTCCAACACCCAGAGACAGAGGCTATAATGAGTAATGACTCAACCTTTCCTATTCCTGGCACCTCGTTTGTTCATAGAGACTCCCAAGGCCATTCAGCTGGAATGATATGCATGGATCATGGAAGTAAGCACTCAGTTTTGCTGAGGGCCATCATGCCTGTGGTGCAACTCTGCCTTCTTTCACACCATTCCTTTCAATCTATGCCATTGCTCAAGAAGCAATCTTCCAGGGAGCACGCCCCAGCTGCCAGCTTCTGCTGGCTTTCTAGACGGCGAGGCAGAAGGAGGGAGAAACTGAGAGCAGAAACTCAGACCAACTTCAACAGATTCTCTGCAGCAAATCATACTGCAAAGGTCTTAGTTGGATGCTAAGGGATGGACTGAAAAGTGGGCTTAAATGGGCATGTAATTTTATCCTTAGCTACAATGCAGATAACCTCAGGAAAAATGGGAGGGAAATTAATTTAGATGATCATATCTATATAATATATACTTTTCTATATTCATATGAGCTACTGATACATTTTTCTATACAGGAATCTATAGTAAACTCTAGTTATTGTAGCAGAATTAAAAAAATAAGGAAGCAATGAAATAAATTAATGAGAATGAGGCTGCAAGTCTAGCGATAATAGAAAAGCAAAGGATGTTTATTTAAAAGAAAAGTGGAAATATAATAAAAGTGCAAGAGAAGAAAATACTGACAGTAAAAACACATAGGAACAGGTAATAGAAAAATCTACATGAATTTTTGGGGTATTGAATGGAAGTATGCTAATACATTAAAAATGGGATTAAGTTTCAGTCCTACTCAGTGAGATTGGTTATATTCCTACTATAATTAAGTTTAAAAAATGATGCTGTCTTAAATATCCTCATCCCCTAGCTTTATGCTAATATGTGGATTTTTTATGAAGAGATTTGTTTGTTAGAAACCAGTGACACCATAAAGGCCCCAGTTCCACATACTACTATAGCAATTGTAAATACAGTGCTCAGTTTATGGAAGTCATGCATTTTAAGGGTCAAAACTTTGTTCACCTCTGAAAGCAACCAATATGGCACATAACAATGGTGTTCTCCAGCTACTGCTTGAACTTGTCTAAATTTTAGGGAGTGACACAGACATAAAAGAATTCAGACATTGGCAGACCAAACCAGCAGACAAATATTATCTTTTTGTCTTCAACTTCTCCTCTGTGAGCTAGTATGTGTTATCTCTTGTCCTATACTTTGGACAAAACACAGCCCATTGAGTCTAATTCTCTAGTTAGGTACTTCAGCAACAGCTCACAGAAATGTAGGTCCCTGATACTGAGTGAACAACAGAAAAAAAAAAAGGGAATAATTCCACCAACCTAAAATAATCAGTTTCCTGAAACTGGAGAGAGAGAGAGAGACTTCCAATACCTTTGAAAGCCCACAGAAGTTTCAGCCACACAGACTTCAGGACTTCTCTTCATGACTGTATGAGAAATTCAGGCCTATTCAGAAGGTGAGCAGTCTATGAACTTACATTTCTGTTTCTTTGGCTGAAAGCGTAGAGACCTAATGGGAATGGGATTAGAGCAAATCTGGCGAAGGATCACCAAGTTCATTAAGGGACTGGTGGCATCTTTCACAGGGGAAGAGGATGTGAGAGATGGAACCTTCCAGCCTAGAGAAGAGAAGACTGGTGGATTTTATTAATATATATAAGTACCTGAAGAGAGGAAATAAAGGCAGGGACACCTTTCACTTGACCAGGTTGCTCAAAGTCCCATCAAGCCTGGCCTTGAACACATCCAGGGATGGTGCATCCACAACTTTTCCTGGCTATCTATGGCAGTGCCTCACCACCCTCACAGTAAAGAATTTCTTCTTGGCATCCAATCTAAACCTACTGTCTTCCAGTTTGAAGCCATTGCCCCTTGTCCTCACTGCCCCATGCTCTCATAAAAAGTTTCTTTCCAGCTTTCTTGTATCTTCCCTTCAGGTACTGGAAGGCTACATTTAGGTCACTCCAAAGCCTTCTGTTCTCCAGGCTGAACAGTACCAACTCTTTCAGCCTTTCCTCATAGGAGAGATGCGCCATGCCTCCAGCTGTCTTGGTGGTCCCCCTGTGGGCTTGCTCCAGCAGGTCAATGTCTTTCCTGGACTGGGAACCCCAGAACTGGATGCAGCACTCCAGGTGGGGTCTCACCAGATCGGAGGAGAGAGGCAAAATCCCCTCCCCTGTCCTGCTGGCTTTGCTGTTTTTGATGTTGCCCAGGATTACAACTGGCTTTCTGGGCTGCAAGCACACATTACCAGCTCAGGTCCAGCCTCTCGTCCATCAGCACCACCAAGGGTCTTTTCTGAAGTTCATACCCTATCACTAATATCAGGTTTTCATTTCCTGCTTCTTCCATGGGCAGCTATGTATTGGCTCACAGAGAGATCATGAGTGACCACATTCTTCAGTTATGGAATCCATGGTCTGTTTGGTGGTTTGGGCCTTTGGCAGGTGTACAAGTCCCAGAACTTTTGAGAAAAGCAAGTCCTGCTGTCTCACACTGTCCAGCTTGGGAAGGCAGAGGTTGGTCTTGCCAGAGCAGGGCACAGCTATTGGGTAAGAAACTCTTTTCCATCTGAAAAACTGCACACTCCCTGGGGCAAAGAGAACAGTTTTATGCTGTATTTGAACAATGCCTCCTACCACATGCTCTGCCTGGTCCAGGGCAAACACTCTCTCGTGCTGTTGTCAGTACAAATACAATTAATAAGCTGGGTCCAAAAGTCAAGCAGTGATAGGAAAATACAGAGAGAGAAGGAAGCCAAGCAATGCTTTACAACTCTTAATTTGCTACTAATTTTTTAACCTAGAAACAGACAGTCAGCAATGAGAAAGGTACAAGCACTGTATTAGGGATGATGTAGATATATTTTTAATGATTGAAAGGTTCTGACTCAATGGGGAAGACTTTTTTTTTTTTTCATTATACATTACTGTAAATCAAGGTAAGTTTTGGGGACATCCCATAAACAATATGGTTCTTTTCTGACTCAGTCTTTCCTAGCTTTTGTAAAAGCTCTGAATTGAGCCAGACAGTCTAAATCCTATTAAAGTCAGTAAATTCATGTATAAAGGAATGTTCCTTTGACTACAATAAGGTTTCCTACCAATTTTCCTTTGATTATATTACAGATGACAGTTTATAATAGAACTGCAGACTATGGTAACACGGAAAAAACCCATAAAATTTAACATTTATATTTTTCCAACTACTTGTCAGACATCAGAGGGATTTAAAAAATTTAGCAAGGAATTTACAGCTTGACACAATCACATGTGCAGCAATAATAATATAAATATCAAATGTAATCTCCTTCATTCCATCCTTCCCCCATCCTTGAAAAGAAGCAAATTGAAGAAGTATTAAAAAATAACTTGGACTCCCAAGGTGAAGCTGATTTTTTCTCACTGTGTGAGAAGGCTCAGTCAGTATATTTTCTATATGTCAATAGAATAACTCTTTCTGAAAAATCTGTGCGTAATGTATCTACCACCTTCTTTTTTCCTCCTGTAGGTAATTCTACACATGGGCCAAAGAGCTTTTAGAAGAATTTGAGTTCCCTCAAAAAGCAGCAAAATGTTTAAACCTCATACCTCAGCTGGGAATTTTTCCACGAATAGCTTATTAAAAGCTGGGGTGTAAGCATGGGAGTATTTTTGCATGGGAGCACTTTTAGGTAGGTGAGTCATACAAGGAGCTTTCCTGAGAAGATTCACCTGAGTAAAATTATTCTTTTGCAAAACAGTGTGAAGAACCAGGCCAAATAACCACATGACTGTGTTTTCCATGGCATTCTCAGTGACACAGACAGTATCACTGCATGGAGAATATGAATATTTCTTTGGTGTTGGTTCCTTCATAGTTTTGCTTTATACATTCAACATACCTTTGTACCTTTACCTTTTGCTAGAGGTGTAGCACTGTTTGAACAGTGGTTTTTATCCACTGTTCAAAACTCAAGCAAAGGCATTCAAAATTGTCTCTGAGAATATTTTTAAAAAATTATTCATGTATATTGAGAATAATTATATACATGTATTTTATACATCTGAAAGAAAAAAACCCCAGCTTTTCTTACGTTGCAATAATAGACACTTTGTGTAAAAGACATACAGAATGAAAAGACAGTATGTGAACAGTAGTTAAAAGCATGAGCAAATTCTCAAGATTAGGACTACAATATATTGGTAAACATTAAGCTCAAATATGGAATTAAAATGTCTTATCAGATTCCCTGTAAAATTAGCTTTTGAAGCTAATTGAATTACCACAGAAATACAGCTTCACCATAGTAAAAAAGGCCTTTTCCTCTGATGAATCCCTTTTGATGTCCTCACTGCAATGCAAAAGGAATGGGTCTGCAATACTTCTAGTTTATAGAGACCCAATTTTTTTCGGCACCTCTCTGAGCTGTGTCTTCAAATATTAAGTTAGGAAAAGTTTGTCTCATCCAAGACTAGTCTCCTCATTAAAATCTTGTAGATGTTTTCTGTCTCTGGAGAATTTTTGGGCATAAATAAGGAGCTTGGATATGAAAAATAAAAGAAGAAAAGAAATCCAGTCTCATCCAACTTACAATCCAGACAACAAGGAGCCTGATGATGATGTAGTGAATGTTGGAGACAGGGAACTCAGTTTGAACTCTGACTGCTTTGTGCAAAAAATCTCCACAGGTATGAGAACAGCTTTATACTCCACAATAGGAGATATCTGAAAACCATTGGAAATATTAAGCAATAGGGTTATGTGACTTCAGCTGATGTCCTGTCTCCTACCAGGGAAGAAAATTTCTCTTTCTTGTACCTAGAGGGTATAACTGAGGTTCCCCAAATTCCTCTGTAGTAAAAACAATTCAAGAAAACTGAAGGGAAATGTTGAATTTTCTACCAAACTCCTGGGTGTGGAATCTTACAGGTACTGAGTTGATGGGAGTGCCAGAGCTGTTGTGGCACAGCCTGGTGGCAGGAACCCTGCAAGCCTGTTTTTCTTGGGGTTGGGCAAGGACACCAATAGAAATATGAAAGGTTGGGAATACTCTTGAAGATGTGTAAGCAGCATTTTCTTAGCCTTATAGCAATGCTGATCCTGTGGACTAGGCAGAAGTTGAAGAGGAAGAGAAGACAAGTCTATGTTCTCCCCAGTCTAAGGTGGGCAAGGATTCAAGTAAAGCTGGTTGTCTTGTCTATGACACTGAATGCAAGAACACCATGAATAGATGGTATTCAGACTATTGCTTGGTCAGAAGAGCTCTTTCTGTCCACTGCCAATGCAAATGTTGTCAGAACAGCCTGTTCATTGCTAAGAGGATTACACAGGTAAGCAAAAGTACTCTTTCTCTAACTGCTCTTAGGTTTTTTGCCAAAGGGCAGTGAAAACAAGAGCAAGAAAAACGGTGAGTGAATTTCCTGCTGTTGTGAGAATCAAGCACCTAATAGTCCACACTGTCTCATTCTGCTCTGAACATCATGCATGACAATGTAAAAAAAGTATTCAGGTATCCATTTATAAATCTGTGTACTGAAGTTTAGGAAAAGCTTACCCAAACTGTCTTCCAAAAAACTTAAATTGTATTTGAACATTTGGATCCATTGATGGTTGTTCTGGAATGTTTTGGTGATTTTTCTTGCTTACTTTTAGGAGGAATAATATTTGTGTTAGCAAACATATGGGCATAACAAATCCAAAGGTCTAGATCATTTAAAACTAAGCACAGAAAAACCTTGTTATTTTCTTAGGCTGGTTAATAAATGTCTGCCAGATTCAAAAATTAGTTCAGTTTTTGACACTGTAGCTCTGAAGTCTTGCATAATTATTTCTGTCTTGATTTTCTTCCAGAAAGACTGCCAGATCACCACACTGTGGAACTACTATTTCCAGCTCTCTATAGAGATCAACATTTTGGTTGCTATTTAGGAATATTGTCATAGAGGAGCAAGTATGATGCTTCAGAAAATGTCTTAATTACACCTTTTTTCTTACCAAATGTTCATGATTATGAGCATCTAAATTTATTAGCATAGTTAATCTCATATATTATCATGGTCAGTGAATTGCAGTACAGAGTAGAATCACAACAGCTGGACACCAACCCTGTGTCTGCAAAGTATCATCAAGGTCACTATTTTTTAATTCCTTAGTCATCATTCTTTAATTACAATACTTATAAAAGCAGAAAACTCTCTGATGTTTACATTAATGTAATAATAATACATTAATCAATAAATTATGGACAGGGAAATACACAATAAATGCTTGGTTTGCTTTACTATTTGCTATAGTGTATGCACCTAGACTTTGTCTAATGGCACTGTTATAATGGCATCACGATGTTGTTATTATGTTTTATTAACTTTACTATAAAGAAAAAATTTGTGAATTACACTCTGTGCTGACTTCATATTGAGTCATACATCTCATGATTACTGCAATCTTTTTTTGCTTAGGACCTGTCATTATAATCCATAAAAAGTTAATCTAATGTTGAAATAGAGTTACCAAAGTAATCAATCTTTGTACTTTTTTCAAACCTTCAAACACTTTCAAATTTAGTTTTCTAAGGAAAAATATGCTGCAAGATAAAGCACTAGAAGAACCACAAGTGAATGTCAAAAAGATCCACAAGGATGGTGAACCAATCCCCTGCTCAATTATTCTGCCATTATGAACTGAGTGTGAACTGATGGTAATTGAAGTGAGAAAGGCACTAAAACATTTTCCAAAGCAACATCTGCAATGAATCAGAGGAATGAAGATAAAATGACAAGGACATTTAATGACAGGATTGTGCCCCTGCCCACCTTTCTGCTTAAAAAGGTCTGGCCAAATTCCAGTTAGAAATGATCCCAGCACAATGAGTATTCCATTTCTGTATCATGTGTAACTGGGTTTCACAGAGATATTTGAAGAATGCAGTTAAGCATCTCTTTGAAATCTGGACTGTTCCCAATGTTTCCAGTGCTCGTGACACTCTAGGTTGAGCTCTTCTTCTTTCATGTTTTTTAACACCCTAAAAAAAAGTCTATTATTTGGGAGGGAGTGCCACTGGTAATGAATGCACACTGGTATTACACCTTATGAGGATATTAAGTCTATGCAGGATCATCCCAGGCACTCCTCCTCCTCACAGCACTCCTTATTCAGTCCTTACCTAGTCTTACCCTCCCATCACACACCATGAACTGCCACCTGCATTCTCCAACCTCAGGAGCAATGCATGCCAAGAAAGAGTAAGTCAGGAAAAAAGTGTTTTAGTGCCTTTCTCACTTCAATTACCATCAGTTCACACTCAGTTCATAATGGCAGAATAATTGAGCAGGGGATTGGTTCGCCATCCTTGTGGATCTTTTTGACATTCACTTGTGGTTCTTCTAGATTAAAGATGGCCAGGGACACCTTTTAGAGCTAGTCCAGAGGAGGTCCTCTCCTATGAAGATAAGCTGACAGAGTTGGGGTTGTTCAGCCTTAACAAAGAAAACTCTGGGCAGAGCTTACAGAAGCCTTCCAGTACCTTAAGAGGACCTACAAGAAAGCTGGAAAGTGCATTTTTTATGAAGGCATGTAGGACAGGGCTTGCCTAGTCAAACTGAAAGAGGGTAGATTTAGAGTAGCTGTTATGAAGAAAATCTTTACTGTGAGGGTGGTAAGATACTGGAACAGGTTATGCAGAGAAGTTGTGGATGCTCCACCCCTGGCAGTGTCCAAGGCCAGATTGGATGAGGCTTTGAGCAACCTGGTCGAGTGAAAGGTGTCCATGCAGTGGAATTAGAAATTAATAAACATTAAGGTGCCATCTAACCCAAGCCATTTTAGGATTCAATGAAATAAAGACCCCCAAAAAGACAGAACCCCTTGTGAAGGTAAGTTCTTCCAAAGTTCAGTTATTTTCACTTTCACTGCTAAAACTGCACATCATATTTAATACTTTGATGATTTTTTTTTTCCCTTGCAAAGTTTCTAATGAAATTTCAGGTCATGACCCATTCAGCCCTAAATTAACCAATTCTCACTTAAATATTTAATTTGATTTTTCAGGTTTTCCAGACTTTGGGGCTTTCTTGTAACTTCTCTTTAGTGTGGGAAAAGAACTGAACAATACATCATATATCTCTAAAATGAAAAGCCAAACTAATAGCTAGAAGCAATGGTATAATGTTGCTAAAACCATGATGCAAATAAAAGACTGTGAAAACAGCCTTTTCATCTTAAATAAATTTTGGATTATGTCTAACATAAACCTCATATTTAAATAATAAAAAGGACTATTTCATTATCATAAGTGACATGCACAGTATTGATTCTGTGTCTGTTATCTGATTATTTAAAATTAGGATTGGGAAATATTCATAATCCTTTGCTGACAGGAACTAAGCAAACGAAATTATTTCAAATCATGGGAGGATGGAGTCTACCTGGTAAGACCAGGCTGTACAAGATCATAGAATCATCAAATATGCTGAGATGGAAGGGACCTGTTAAAGAGCTGAAGTATCAAAACTGAAAATATTTATGGGTTTGCCACTAAGTTTTTTCAGCAACAGTCTAAGAGCCTTATGCCCCCATAGGTGCACTTTATGACAAAATTGTTTTGTTTGAACTACCTTGTCCCCTTTTCCTGATTGTTCACAACAGTTGCAACATAGTTATCTTCTGTTTTCTGAGTTAGTTCTGAATTAACACATCCAATTGTTACTGTATGAAATGGAGTACATAGAATTAGATTTTTACAGCAGTACATGTTTTTACTGTTAGTTGAGAGATGCAAATCATGCCTCACACTTCCTTCATTTTTTTTTACTATTTTTGAAGTAGGAAGTAGATAAAAATTCAAGACAATTCACTTGTCTAAGAAATACTTCCATTAAACATACTGAAAATATGTGGTACATACAAGATACATAATCAGAATCATATTGGAATCAATTTGACCTGTTTTAGTCTTTTCAGTGGAAAAACTCACAGTAAAAGGAAAGAAATATCCAAGACCTTAGTTCAGAGCCCTCCAAAGACACTGGGAGATTTACCAGGCTAAAGTGAGAAGAGATTAGATTTTTAAACTATTCCATTTCTACCAGTAGTTTAGGAAAGTGAAGTGTATTTTTAAAAGCCACCTGTCATGCCATGCATAATCAGTGTGAAGGGTGAGATTAGCATGTTTTTTTTTCCCACTGTAAATATGGCAGTTACTGGCTATTGGGAAAAACAAAAAATATTCCCAGATTTTGAGCAAATTGCACAACCAGTTCTGAATGAAAAGAGAAAGGGGAAAGGTTTGGGTTAGGTTAAAGCATTTTGTTTCAGTGTTTTTAAATGATCTGAGGATTTTTTTTCAAAACAGTGCAATGACTTTTTTTTGGTTTTACCAAAAAGAGGATCTGCTAGAGAAGAAAAGGAATATAGTGAAGGGAAAGATGAATGTGTAATGCAGTTGCAAATGACAAGACAGAAGAAAAAATGTTTGAACAAGCAAGAAAGCACCCTCCAGTTCAGAAAAAGAGCACTGAGTCTTAGCCTGTGTAGCTTAGCAGAGGCTGGGCAGCCTCCTCCTCACTTCTCCCCGTTGCCCTGACCATGGCTTTTGGCAGGACCTCTTCCATGTGATGCATTGAAATATCAGGGGTGAGGAGTGGTGATGCAGAACAGAGACAGGCACATATTTAGCTCTGCTCCATGCCACTAACAGAAGATCTCTGAGACACTGCAGGTCCCCTGCAATCCTCGTTATAGGACGTGCATAAATGGTCCTTGCTGCAGGATGTGCAGAAAGCCACAAGCAAATTTAAGAGAATAATGTAGCAAACATTTGAAACACAGGCTGGCTTAATGGTCCTGCGAGCTCCTCAAGGGGAAAAAAACCCTAAAATTACAGCAGTCAAAAGTTATGTATGAAATAAGCACATTTTTCCATATTCACATTCTGTATTTCTGCACCTGAAATTATCTGTGTATTGATAAATGAATTTATGCAGTTGATTTTACAAAGACAGTCTGTATATCAATACCATCTGTGCACCAAAACTTTTAAAAAGTACAATATCAGAAAAAAATTGGCATTATAAACATTCAAAAAATGTGAGTGGGTATTCCAGGCTCTCAAACTTTTTTTACCATATTAGGTTTTCATTAGAATTTGGTGTAGAGTAAGTAGGGTGAATTTCTAAACCTTAAAATATCAGGCAAAAGAAAAAATTATATCAAGCAAATCCCTATAAAAACAGTATCACATCCAGAAGAAACATGTCATTTTGGATCTTCCAAATACTTTGAAAAGAATAAAATGTGTCTTGGAAAGAGCTGCGGCATGCCTTGAAATTCCAGCTGAAAATCCAAGGAAGACCTATTTGTTTTCTTTTGTCTATTCATACAGCACTTCTGGATTTTTTTTAATGTTTTTTTTTAGTATCTGTAAAACATTTTCAGACCATTTTGTATGACAGGTTGAATCTGCTTCATTATTTTAGTTGCTAGGACAAATGACATAATTGTAAATGTTTTGTCTACAATAAGGAAATTGTTATCAATTTTATGTGGGATATGCAATAAAGCCACGGGCAAGCACGTGGTGTGGTGGGGTGGGGATTAGCTGCTTTTGGTGGTGATTGACAGCAGAGACAAAGCCGAGGTTTTTATGGAGGAGAGCAGTTCTTTACAGATTTCACTTTGTGTCAGTGGCAGACCTGTTGCAACAGATATCTGAACATGACAGGCAAGTGGCAAATCACTAAGTCACACTTAGTTGTCAATGGGTTTGTGCTTTTAACTCACCAATGGCTCCAAAATTTCAGAGATAATACTGACTTAGGGATGATCTGCAGCACTAGAAGTGAGGGGGGAGACACCCTCATCCCCCTGACATCTGGACCATGACAAGACTGAAGGAATCCCTGAGGTCAAACTTGGCCCAAAGGATCTCTTCAAACACCTGCATCTTAAAAAGAATTTTCCATCTTTTCAGCTCCCACTTTTCTGCCAGAGAAGTACAATAAATGTAGGAACATAATTCAATGCAATCTTTCCTAAAAGCTATGCATATCTTTCTTTCTCTCTAGTCATTCCCAGTGTTCAAAAATATGAAAGAGTAAAAGACACAGAGAAAGTACATGGTGATCCTTCCCAGGTTTTGGATGTTGATGGTTTGTGGCCTTCCTGCATTAAGGCTGCATTAATACTGTTACAGTTGATAACTTTCAATAGATTTATTCCCGATTTATTTGAAGAATTATTTTTGAATCCATGTGTTTATTTTTCCTTGACATCATTGGACAGCAGCAGATTTTTAAATTTAAATTTCTCAAATTTAAAACTTACCTTCAGATGGCAGACACCCTGTCCCTGGAGGTGTTTAAGAAAAGACTGGACATGCCACTTGATGCCATGGTCTTGTTGACATGGTGGTGTTCAGTCATAGGTTTGACTTGATAGCAGAGGTCTTTTCCGACCTAAATGATTCTGTGATTCTCTGATTCAAATTTCACTGGGTGTCTCTAAATGTGAAAAAAAGGTGAATAGTTTCCTTTTTTCTGTGTCTTCCATATCAATTACTATTTTGTATTTCCCTCTTGTACCTCTCTTGCTCTTTCCTTTTCTAATGGAAGAAACACTTTCTCTGCTTTTTTTCCCCTGTAGTTTTTGTTGTCTGGAAATAACTCCATAATTATTGGCATGCTTATGACATTTTCCTTTATCTTTCCAGTGGTCCTACACTCTTTTTTGCAGTGATCAGAGTGAAAGGGCATCACAGATCAACACAATAGTATAATTCAACATGATAGTATAATATTTTTCTCTATTTCTTGGTTCCTTTTTTAATAATTTCTAACATTCTGGTCTACATTTTTTCCTGCCACCATCACTGATCACTGAGCTAGTGCTTTTTTTGAAAACAACCACAGGGACTTCATGAATTTTTCTCTAAGTAGACATAATTTCTACCCCATCACTGCATATTTATCACCAAATGTGTTCCGGCCTATGAGCCTTAGTTTACCTGCACTGACCTTTAGTTTCATCTTCCATTTTACTGTTAAATCTGGTAAGATTATGATGTTCTGATGCAACTTTTGAAATTAATTTTAGATTTGACTTTATTGAATAATTTTTTCAGAACACTTTGCTACCTCATTTTTTACATACTTTTATACTTTCATTATGAGTATGCTGAAGATACTTTATTGGTTTGTAACCTTTCCACCATGGAAACGAATTTCTTCCTTCTATCCTTAATTTCCTACATCTTAGAGAACTACTGCTTAAAAAGTATACTTTTCTCCTCTCCCAAAATGACTTGATTTCTCTAACATTCCTTGGTAAGGAATCATATCACAAGCCCTGGGGCAGTCTCAATTCAGTGTATCTAAAAGTAACCCATTTCCTCGCGTTTAATAACTTCTTTGACAAACTTAAAAGTGGTTTGTAAAGCATGACTCCCATTTACAAATATTGCATTAACTGTATTCCAATATTTTTTAATGGAGCTATATGTCTGCTTCATTGTTATTTATACCAACTTCTCCGGTACAGAATTCAGAAATAGTGACATGTGCTTCCTTTGACTTATCAACCTCATACTGCATTTTGGCCCAACCATACTCTCTACCCTGCGTGACCCCGTACCCACGTCCATCCTGTGAGGCCCAGATGCCCACCTTAGGAAAATGTCTTTTGCTAATGCTTTTCTCACAGGAAGGTAAAATACAAAAACATCAACAACAAAAAGAAATGCAGATACAATTTCAAAATCTGCTTAGACTTTTTTTAAGGTGATAGACCCATCCATCCATTAGCTTTCAACTGATTGCTGTCTAATGAGATTGTATATCAAATGGGGTAAGGAAATTGCTTTTTCTTGCACTTTTAAAGTTACCTTAGAAAGGACAAAGCATGTGACATGCTATCTGTACACCTCCTACTTCTTGTTGAATAAAAAGTAGGCATTTCAGAATCAAAACCAGATTCTCATCCACTTGAAAGAATGCTTTAAAAAGAGCCATTAAGCAGTATGTGGAAAAGGATTAGGAAAATGAAGACTAAATGATACATGACAAAGCATCCACCTCTTACTCTTCATGGCACAATTTCTTCTTAATGTGACATCAATTTACTTTTGCAGTTAACTCCTTGTGGTGGTTGGATTGGAGAAAGCCTAAGATCTGCTAAAAGGGACAAGGGATGTGGATCACAATAAACCAGCTGTGTTAGTCTGTGTCTGCACTGTCTGAAATTGGCTTATCTGGTTAACAGGAACTGTACCAGCAACTCAATGGCAGTATCTCTAATAGAATTTCCAATGCAGTAACTGAATAAAGAAACAAACCTCAGGGAAAGCGTGCATCATTTGCCTAAATGGTAGAGCTTAGTAAGGCAGCGAAAAAGGATGTAAAATATTCTTTGCTCTACATTTGTGATTAGTTCTTAGATACTACACTAGTAGTGTCTTATATAAATGATAACTGCAGCTAGAAAAGAGACACCAAGGAATTTTCTGCCCAAAATCACCTGCCACAGGAAAACAAATGCTGAGCTCATGTAGTTTAAACTAAATCAGAACGAAAGAGCTTTATTTCTGTATAAATTATTCATTAACTTGCAATGACTGAACTATACCTTCAGGACAAAGATCAGTGATACAACAAACTGCAATACTAAATACTTGAAAACATCAGCAAACACCTACAAATTTCTAATCACCCTTGTACAGCTAATCCAAGATTGGTTGGGTTGTACACATACACTTTTGTGTGCACACCCACCCACTGTTTGGATTACAAGTTCATTCCATAAAACATGACAATGCACACACCAGTGAGGATGGCCCCTGGACTCACATGCACACCTTCCAGGCATGGGTGCCCCTTTGCAGCTTCCCATGCTATCACTGCTGCCTGCGTGGTTTTCAAGCATAGAGGCTGTGTGGGCACCCCTACACAAACCTTTTACAGGTTTGCTGCGGCATTTTACTGAGTCACACTGTGCCACCAAGATGCAGACATGCACCTGCTGACATGCAGAAATATGGATTTATATATATTTAAATAAAAGAGAAGTGATTTAACAATGAAAATTTTTCATAAACTGGTTTATTCCTCACAGGACTTCAAAAGAGAATTCTTTACCAGGGAATTCCTATCAGAGATCTTGGAAAACTTGTAAAAATTCCTTATACTTCAGCAGTCTGTTCTAGTCATTGTCATAGTCTTTCACCACTAACAGCCTCATTAAACAGCAAAGAGAGCAGAAAGATGGTTTTGTGGGCTTGAAAAATAATTTATTCAGTTTACTTTGTATTTGCCTTATATTTTAAAAATAGAAATAATACATTAAAAATTAATTGAAAATAAAGCCTTTGAAAGCATAGGTTGCACATGATGTGATTTGGAGCTAGCCATGTGAACCAGGGCTTCACCAAAGTAGTCTGGAGAGCACAGTCTGACATGGCACAGTGCATGGTCAGTCCAATGCTTTCTGTTTTCAGTGGCAGCCAGGAGAGTTAGGTAGAGCTTTTCAAATGTCTTGAGGCATGGAAATATGAAACAGAAATGGTAGACTCTAAAATTATTGAGTTCTGTGGCTTAGTAGTAGCTGGAATTACCAGCGCACAGAATATATTTCACTTCTTTTGGTGCAGGTGACGTGGCACGTTCTGACCAACACCCTGCACTGCAGGCAGCTGCCTCTCTACCTCTGCTCCAGAGAGATGTTTTGGCTATTTGGGTTGGTTTGTTTTTTGGTTGGTTGGTTGGTTGGTTTTTTGGGGTGGTGATGGTGGTGTTGTTTTTGTGGGGGTTTTTTGTGGTTTTGTTTGTTTGTTTTTGTTTTGTTGTTGTTTTTTGTTTGGGGGCTTTTGTTTGGTTTGGGGGTTTTGTTTTTGTTTTGCTGGTTTTTTTTGTAGACTTTTAAAGTGATTTGGGAAGGTTGATTACTCAAAGGCACATGACAAGGAGTATTCATAACATTTACTAGAGCACCTGACAACACAGCTGAAACTAAGACGCTGTAGAACAGGGATTGCAGAGTTTTTCTGGCGGGAAAAGCTACTGCTTACCTGCTAGAGGGGCCTGATGTGAAATCGTGGATGTAGCTAAGGGTTTCCCAGGGACAAAGACAGTTGTTGGTGGCCAAAAGGCCCTGTAAAGATCCAGGTTAGGCATGAAGTTTTGGAGAGGAATTTCCAAATCTCTTTATTCATAATTTATGTTTAAAAGGGGATAAACAGTTGAAGACAGGGCTTTAATTTTGAAGCGGTTGCACTAGTATAAACCAGTGAGAAGCAACAGAGTTACCCCACATGTCAGAGCAAGTAAGGCTGGGCTCAGGCAAGAAAAAGAGGGGAGGACTCAGATTCCCTCTGTATCCTTATTTCAACTGTGCTTCATTTTAGCAACTGCGTTTGCTTCCTTCATGTCATAAATATTTTATGTTCTTTCAGCCATTGAGTTCATCATTTAAACAGGAAGGCATTTAGCAGTGCTGTTCTCATTCAGTTTAAAGATGTACTTCAAGCACAAGATTAATTTCTCAACTGATGTAAAATAGTGCAGCCCCACTGGGTCTGGGAAAGCTGCTTCCCCAAGTGCCAGCGGCATTTCTGCTTCCATTACTTTCAGAAGAAGCCTCAGGTCCTCCTGGGAGCTCCCCTTGCCACATTGCCTCCCCCAGGCGAGCTCGGGGCTGCACAGGGTCGTCACGCAATGGGCTTGTGCTGATCGCAGCTCAACGCTTCGCTCCTGCAGCCCCGGGCAGTCCCTGCTACTGATAGCGCAGTGTGCGAGCACCAAGCGGAGCTGCAGACGAGGCTGAAAATGGACACCACGACAGCAGTCATGGCAGCATATTCCTCCTGAGACTGAAAGTATCTCACCTTGTCACTCACAGACTGCACATCCCCACCACAGGCAATGGGAATAACACAGGAGCGGTGACCCAAAGAAACATAAAGTGCATTTCTCTCATGCGTTCAGGTTTAGTTAGTCCAGAGTTCTGCCCACGAAAGCTTGTGCAACCACACGTACTTTAACTTGATTGCACTGGCTCACGTAAACTATTTAACTGAAGTTTCCCTTTGGCATCACTTGAATGGGTGACCAGCCAGATCCAAAACAAAATAGAGTTTCATTGTCCTCAAATGCAACAATCTTTTATGTTACGAAGAGAAATTGTACTCTTTAGGGATGTTTATCATTTGCTTTTCCTCTTGTTTTCTCTGCCTGACAAAGCTAGGAAAACAGGGCTGCTAAGTCATATCCACATGATAATTCCAGATATTCAAGTACTTTAAAAGGGTACAATTTGATATGAACAGCAAAATGTGCCTTATATCCTACTGCCATATTAAAATACTTTCCGTCTCCCAAATATTTTTATCCATCTCAACAACTCCTGCAATGTGTGGTCATAACCAAGATAGTTTTAAAGAGTCATCTCTAAGCAAGTAGCACCATAGCCCAGTGAGGTGAGAATTCACTAATTCTTCATTTAGTTTGTGGTGAATTCCAAGTGTTTGAGTTCATTTTGCATCAGCTCTGGAATGATGGGTTCTAACCAGTGTCTGGAAAGTAGTCTTTGCCCCAGTATTGTCAGCCACACCAAGCAGCCACACCATGTAGCTCAACCAGGAGCACAATCCAGCCCTTACTGAATTCAGACAGAAACAAGAAATATCCCTGACTGCATCTCTGCTAAGACAACCCATTCCCTCAAGCCTGTAAGGAATTGGATGAAGACCATAACCCTACAACCTTCCCTTCTCTCTAGTAGGCCTGTATTTCATGTCCAGCAAAATATTTGCTAGAAAGCCAGGGAAATTGCAAGCTTAGATTACATTTTGCCATACTATCAAATAATTCACAGTGAACTGGAAGCCATTCAGGGAAGATGAAAATAAGACCAGAAACATAAATCACTTACGGTCATGTAAGCATGTCACAGATAATCTTATGTGAGAAAAGAAGGGAGAACTATTTTCAGAATTGGATGCAAAAAAAAGCAATAAACGAAGAAGAATTATTGGGTTTTGTTCTATAAAGTGGAATTACGAAAAGGGAAAAAGAATACTTTTAACTTACTACATCTGAAAAATGGAAACCAGCCACAGACTATGAAAGGCTTGAAAAATCTCCCTTACCAGCAGACTATAGGCCTTTTGAGTTTTGAGATTTTTTTTTTTCCCCACTGTGTTTTCCTTTCCATTTCCTTTTTTTTCTACTTTGTGTATTGATCCCAGCATAACAAACTCAACAAATTTAAAGAGTATTTGAGTTCAAAGGAGTATTCACATGAATATGTGTGGGTTGACCAGAGCTCAAAGAAAGGGGGAAGAAGGAAGAATAGGTTACAAGCCTCTGAAGTTAGAAATTTACCTTCTGATGTATCTGTATAGACTACCTTAGTATGGGAGATTGCAAAAATAATTGTGGATAGTTTGAAGGAAAGATTTCAAATGTAAAAATGTGTCATTTGCCTCAGAGTGAGGCTTACACTCAGGGGAACTGAGTAGCAGTCTGTAAATGTGCAAAGTGAATAGACCCCAAGGACAGAATACAATTACTTAGGAGGTAATGAGATGAGATTAAGCAGGGAATATTTAGACAGAATGCCAGGAAAAGCTTAAGATACTTTGAAGTGTTGAATAGCCTTGTAAGGGAAACCTGAAAGCACAATTACTTGAGACATTTAAAACTGTGAGTATGCTCACATTTGCTGCAGGGAACACATCTCCCTTTGCAGCAAGATAGACTGAACAATGCAACCAGATTTCTACCTTATCTGTTTTTTTTTTTTAGTATGATCCAGAGAGCAGTGCAATTCAGATGCCCAGGGACTGTAATGACAAGTAACACAAAGGACACTGAGGTGGCGAGCAGTGTAAGGCAGGTGGTGTGTAGGTTGCAACAAGCATTAGACATTTTTTGCCTACTGTATCACCCAGCTGCAGAGACTGGTGAGGTATTTCATCCAGACTCTGTGTTGTCTGTGTACACATATATCACCTTATTGAACACTTATGGCTATCACCAGTAGCACCAACTAGCACTGGGAGGTGTCCCAGGAAAAGAAAAAAGAAGAAAAGGTATTTCTAGGGCTGGGCGCCGCTCTTTGCTCCCAAGTGTAGTTCCTATGAACTTGCAGCAGTGCAAAAGAGGTCAGAATGAGCTGATTACTTGGAATCTTTCCCAGTCTAATGATTAGCTCTCAACCCAGTCTGCCATCAATCCAATTCAGTCTGCTAGTCTCAGCAGTCACCAGCCTTTCTGGTGGTCTGCCATGAAACCAAAAGAATTTTAGAAAATGGGTCTGTGCTGTACCTTGTTAATGGAGGTTGCAGGTGCAAAAAGTTGACATGGAGTCAGAGAGAGACTGGACAAGTATCAGAACAGAAGTTTATTGGGGATTACTAGACATAAAACCCACACCAAGCTCAGGAAAATCCTATCCAGAAGACAGGCAGAGACTGGAAAGCAGTTTGGGGATGTACTATGTACATTTGCTTTGCCCTTACTCACCCCTGGGTAGCTGTTTATGGCCTTTGCTGGTCACTAGGCTAAATGGACCCTTTTTGTTCTGAAACAGAGCAACTGTTAATATACTTTCATCTTAACTTTGTCAAAAGCTGTATGAAACTGCCTGACTGTGGCCCCCTTTTGCTTATCATTTTTTGTGGCATGATGGTCAGGGAATTAGAATAAGCAGGGTTATTAAGAATCCCTAAATTATTCCTATGTTTTTTATTACCCGAAACATACTGGTGATTTTACTGAAAAAAATGTGGGAGTTTATCTATATCTTTTTTTTTTTTCTTTCTTCCGTTGTTTTAAAAACAAATGGTCAGGCACATTTAATTATCATCATCCTATTGGCTGAGGAATAATGCATGCTTAACATTACTAAGGAGAGTATTCCTCTCCATGACTTTCAGGGAGAGACAGCAAATCCTCTCTATAGTGAAAGAGGAGGGAAAGACACCTGCAAGGAGCTGTTGAGAACAGGAGTGGGATTGGTTAATCCTTTATTTAGCATTTGCCATTTGCTTTATATAGACTTTATTGAAAGACATTGAAATGAATAGCAATGACAAATGGCATTTTTTTACATCTTTTGTGAAGCTAATGACTAGGATGTAGTCTGATGTATGTTATATTATTAGCTAATTTTCTATTATGGATATGTAATTTGTCATCAGCTTCTAACATTTTAACTGGTTACATGGAATTTGAATAACCTAGACAAATTTACTTGCCTTTTACCTTAAAAAAGATGTTTGTGTGTCCAGCTTTGGGAGAAGAGTGAATTCTTTTATTTGCACAGATGAAATGATCACTAATGTAGAACACTAAATAATCTGCAGACTGTACCTGTGTTATTTTGGCAAAGGAAACTCGCCAAGATTTTAAAGAGCTCTGAATGTAAAACAAACAAACAAAAAAACAGGAAAAGGTGAATGTGCTGACAAATTTTAAAGCAACTCATTAGCATGCCTCAAAAATTTTAGCATTTCTAGATCCTTTTTTATTCTAGGTTTAAAGAAAATGAAAAGAAGTAATTTGCCATAGAATGGTCATTCTTGAAACTATGAGGGAACAAACTGTTTATTCTTTTTTAAAGAATCCCAGGCAGGATATTGAACAAGCATAACAGTGAGGAGTCACAAACCTGGGGAGCTGAGGACCCTTCTGAGCCACACACTCATTAAAAGACCAGTGTGATGACTCTGCCCAGTTACAGCACAAGCCCTTGCCATTTCAGTAAGTTCTGCTACTCAAGAGTGGTTCAGGTGAAGAAGAACCAGTGTTATTATGAAGCAAAAACTGTCTAGGAAACAGAAAAGAGCAAGATAAGTGGTGAATTTTTAAACCTTATCCAGAAGGTATCTCAAAGATCTCTGTCATCATATACATTTAAGAATCAGGAAAATTATAATAAATGTGCATATAAGATTGTGTTAATTAGGCTGAGTGAGATTGGGGAAAGCTTTAACAAACCTAGTAATTAAAAATCTAATGAGTTAGGTGAATCAACAATATATAAGTGAGAAAATACATCTTTACTCTTATTTGACAAGGTTCTTGACTGATAGTGTTTATTTGGAGGAGGGTTCATGGCACAGAAGGAAAACAAGCAATAACAAATATCATATTTTTTTCAGGGAAGCAAATTTTCATGTTACCAAATTTTGTTTGAGCTGTGATTGCTCCCACAACGGGATGCCGTGCTTCACTCCAAAGAGAAGAAATAGATGAAGACAGAAAATAAAGATTTTGTTAAATCTGAGCTAGATTAAAGTGTTCATTTTCTGTGTTCTCTGAACATGTTTCTGATGTATGTTGACAAGATGCAGCTGCAATTCCTTGACCTTGGATGCCCCTTCCTAGTGAAATGCAGAACAGATCCTCATGCAATTTTTGTTGAAGGAGCAAACTTTTTAAGGTTCTGGCTAGCAGGGAAAAATGCAGGGACCATTGTGCTTTTACATACTTTTGGAACACACCCACCTCATCTGATTCCCTGGTTTGGTCATCATCCCTATATATTAACTGTAGGAGAATAGTCCTAAGCAGTTCAAAGAGGTATTACTGAAAATTACAATTCAGCACAGTGTTGACATCCTGTAGCTCTTTGAAGCAGTAGCTGAAATAGCTGCATCTTCATAAGGCTGAGTGTTATAGTCCAAACTGGGTGCCCCATGAGGAAATTCATAGGTTGGGTCTGGAGGAAGCAAGAGATGTATTGTGCAGAGTATGCTGTCCCCCTCATCCACCACTCACCCTCAACAGTGCTTTTAAATTGCACCTCCATTAGCATTACAGTACAACAAAAAAATTCTGCTTTTCGAGGGGATCTTCCCTTTGTCCCACTCAAGATACCCAGGAGCAAAATGAACGGGGAGCACACAAATACAATTCCCTGTCAGGAGGGCACCTGATGCAAATCCAGGTGCTAGTGAGCACTCCATCAGTAGGACCAGATTAGAACTAGTAAAAAATAGCTCTGTGAAAGACAGGGACTGTAAATACTGGGTTCTTAGGCCATTTGTTTTCCTCTATGGTTTCTTTCCTGCTGCATCACACTGTTTGCTAAATGTAAGAACTGCTGGAGTATACTGGCTTAGCCTTCCTGTCTTGCCAGCCTTTCAAGGAAAAAGAAGTTACACAAATAGATGGAGCCAACAAGGTTATTGTGGTGCCAGAATGTAACCAAAGTGCAGACCAGTGGCCGTGGAACTCACTTAGCCTGGTGTAGGTCTGGCCACGGGAGTCACTCAAGTGGAAATTACAAATAAAGTGCTACTCAGTGTAGTAACAAAGAGATAGAATTTGACCATCAGTATTTTTTCTTACCTATAATGCTGTGATTCTTCCAAGTTTACCCATAGTTTTATATAATTCTATGCACACTATTCATTGTCCTTTGCCAAAATGTGTCAGGAAAAAGGTAGACCATGGCCTCGTGACCTGCAGAATAAGTTGACTCCAAGCCAGGCACACATAACAACACACACCTGTTGGGGCTTTCCAGGTTTTTCTCAATACCATCTTAAATAATATCAAGGCCGAGAGAAATGTGAGAATGACTTTGAAAAAGGACTAGTTTGACTGTAATAGTACCAAAGCAGTTAAATAGCTCATTGAATAACTTGGTCCTATTAAGAAACATTGATTTCTCTCCCCCTCTCCACACACTCTTTAATCTGCAACATGCAGTTGCAAGACAATCCAGCAGAAACAGTTCAGATATTTCAATGCAGTACAGCAACTGTTTCATTTCATATGTTTTATGACTCTAGGTTAAAGGAGAGCTGTTTCAAAGCAGTATTTAACCTAGAAGCTTTGTAAAAAAGAATGGGACTTCAGTAAATCAGTGTGTGAGTTGTGTCTGGGGCAGAGGCTTACATCAAGCCAAGCCATTCTTTTCAGCCTTCACTAGTATGTTTCTTCTACATGGGTCTGATTCTTCAAAGTCTTTTCAAGTTGAACTGCATAGTTTCCATTCGGGAAACTTCCACTGAGGTCCCCAGGGCACTCACTGGGATAAAATACTCCTCATCAGGACCAGAAATTTCAAAACATGGTCATCTGTAAGCAACAAGTCAGAATTGTTTCAATACTTGTCAGATAAGAAAAGATTGCCATTGCAGAGCCCTTGAGAAGTATAGAAGAATTCTGTATATATAAGGACAGCAAGCTAACAGCCAAAGGCACATTTACCTACTGGAAAGACATCCTGATGCTGTTATACTGCTCCTTCTGCTGTTTTCTAAATATGTTCCATTCAGCATATCTCACCTAGAGCCTCACCTTACACTGCAGATAGTCCTATAAGCAAGCATCTGGATCAGACTCCAAGGAAAAGAAAGGCCAGCAGGTTTCTGAAGAACATTCTCCTTTTGCCCAGCTCTCTCCTTTCTCCCTCTCCCTCTTCTCAGCACATGAGTTTCAGAGACCCTCCCCCAGGTCCTCTCATACCTCCTCCAAGAAAGAGGCAGTTTGCACAGTGAGAGGCTGAGATATACAAATTCAGGTTCTCCAACCAAAATTATATGGGTGTGTGGCTGGTGACTTTGAGGATGATCTGCATGTGCTGCACGCCAGAAACTGCCAAATTCTACCTTCCTTTCCCACATAAACGCCACTAATCTGAGTTTGTCTTCCCAAATAAGAAGATACCATTCACGAAATTCATAGAAATCTAGCACATAAGACACTTCTTTGTGTGTCCAAGTGGGACTGAAATCAGACTGTGCATTTAAACCAGCTTATACAGGCAGGCTCTTAGGTGAGTAAGAGACAGGCAAGTGCTATAACCACCTGCTAAACCTTGTTTCCTTTGGAAATCGAGCTGAAAAAATTTTCTTGGGGAGGGCTCTCATGTTTTGTCTTGCTTTAAATAAATTAGAAGAAAGATGTGGAACAGCTTCTAGACACAAACAACTGAGAAGGATATGACTTTTCAACCAGAAAAGCAAATGACCTTAAACAGGATATGATAAAAACCTACCCATTCATACCGTTGTTACCCTGTTATTGTTAGTTGAGCCTGTCTTCCCTCATACTACAATGCCTTCTAATTACCACTCAGTCAATTAAAAACCTCCAGGGAATGTTTGAAGGTGCCAATGAGCCAAACACTTCTAGTTCAGGGAAAATTAAAAACAAAAACAAAAGGAGAAAATGGGAAACACTCCCAGCCATAAAGTTTACCAGTTAGCAGTTAACTATGCACCCGCTTCCCTGTTTTTCTTCTGCCATCTTAGTGCTGCCAAATCTCACGCTTTAATTCTCCCACACCATGCCTTGCCAAAGAGAGGAGAGAAAGAGACAGAGGGACTTGTATTAGAACAGTAGAATACATAGGCTATACAAAATGTGGATGAAAAGAACTCCATTGCAGAGGAGAAAGAGGTAGCAAGGTTTCTGGTTCCTTGAGGGAAGGTCGGTGGTATAAGAGTTGTAGAAAAAAGGGAAGTGGGGAGAATGGTATAGCAAAAAACATGGAGAACCTGCACTGGAAGAAAGAAGAAAGAAAAGCAGAGAAGAAAGAAAAGTGGAGGAAAAATGACTCAGATGTGTAGGATGAGAATAAGTTTTGCAAGCAATTCCTAAAGACCTCAGGACTGTATAGCAGCAGAACAGGAAAAATGAACCTGGAAGAAGCTCATGATGTATGCTGAGACTAGGAAAGCCACAAAGTGTTTATTTATCAAAAAAATTATTCAGCTTCTAAAGCCCAGACCAAACAAGCTACCTGCACACTCTCTGCCTGCCCTCTTCACACTGCTTCTAGGGCTGCTTCTAGCCCTGGCAGACAGTCAGATGGGTCTCAGAAGAATTTGGTCCTTCCTGGAATTCCTTCCAGGGCTCTAGGTGAATGATTTGTGTTTCTCTGTGCACAAATATATTGATCTTTCCTCTCTGACTACTGGGAACTCCCGTAATTTCAAATTGAATTCTTTAGGAGTAATTTGACCTCTCTAAGGAACCAGCCAACATCGATCCCCTTAGTATCAGAGTGATCTGAACTCTAGCAGAGCAAACAAGTCTCCATCCATGCCCGATGTTTCCCATGCAAGCATGATCATGAGCACTCTGTCTATCTCTGAGCATGCCTGCATTGGGTAGGTGGGCTTGTATTAGGTTCACAGATTATTCCTGCTTCTGCCACAGAAGTGCTGCTACAGATAGCCATGGAGGAATTTTTACCCATTTTGCAACTCTAAATACTCAGTCAAATTGTAAGACACTTATTGACTTATAGCATGATTTATCCCACGCTTCAGTGAGTGAGTCCTTCAGACATACCACCTCTGAATAGGAGCTGCTGAGAGGTTTTTGAGGTAAGTTAAGAGAAATCCAGTAAATGATAGGACATGAGACCTCTGAGGGATGCTTGGATATGGCCAGAGGTGATACTGGTCATTCAAATACAAAATGTTTTTTTCCCAGTGAGAGAGTGCTCAAGCTCAAAATTACACAGAACAGTGCCTTATTTTTTGGAGACAGAAATCATCATCCTTACACTTCGCCATTGTAACTGTGTGAAAGGGAGGTGTTACTTCTAGTATACCAGCCTTCTGTGGCCATTTGTGACTGGCAGGAGAAGCAGCCTTGGGACTGCTCTCCACCATCACATGTAGTGAGGGCTGTCCATCAGCCACTCTGGGAAGCTCTGGCTTAGCTTCTACAGTCTGCACCATTCACAAGACATAGAGTCATATGGTGAATCTCAATAAAATTGTCTGAAGAAATAATGCATTAAAAGTCACTTTTCATGTTTTCTGGAAGGTGAAGGACTAATCAAATTTATCTCAAGTTTTAATCACTTGAGGTCAGTCAACTAAAACAATGACACTACCCAGTAGCACAGCCATCTCTGGTTTATGGTCTGCAAACTTCACAGGGTCCATGGGATACTTTTAGGGCTTCGGTAAAAAGCAACAAAGGAAAAGCATCTTTTCCTTTACAAGCTTGTTTATGTCCACTGGAATTTTTTTGTGTGACTGCAGGTGGAAAAAGAGTTGAAAAACAACTCAAACCCTAAGTCTTCCCAACCATAGAACTAAACAGAAACTGTATCTCCATGACTCAATGCTGAGTTGTTATAATACAGATAATATCAATGGAGGTACTTGCAATTTTTCAGATATTTGTCACTGCATTGTAGGATTTCTCTACAAGTATTACCATTTCTAGAAGAAATACAAGGCAGTAAACTCAACAGAACAACTTGTTTTGTATCATGACGAATCCTTAAGTCTAGATTATAACAAAACTGTATTTGATTTTTTTGGGGTGGGAGGAGGGGGGGAGGGGATGGATTATACAAAATGAGACTAGAAAAGACCACATCATAGGAGCTATTAAAATGAAACTATTTGACTGCTTACAGTATGCAGATTTCAATCTCCTCTGCCCAGAGTGTTTGTGTATGTGTGTGTGTGTGCATGAACATATGGAGAGCACCTAGCACAGACCAACTCTAGCTGTGAGGATTTTAGTCTTTAGCCTTTTAGCCTCTTGGGGCTACAGTAGTAGAAGTAATAAGTCAAAACCCAAACAATAGACTAAAGGTAAGAGAGACACAAAACCATGATTTTTTATTTCACAGACACTGCCTGAGCCGCTCTTCACTCAGTCATATTAGTTAGCTCGTGTTTGATACCTTGTTTGAATCAGGGCTTGAAATACTGGAGTAAAGGCAGGGCAATGTTCACGAATGTCAGTTTTCAGGAGACTGTTCCTCACCCAAGGAGCACCATGGGCATGAGGCAGGGACAACATATGTTTACTATTATACATAATACTTCAATTTATTCAGGCTGCAACAGTGTTGAAAACAAACCTGATATTTTCCATATGCAGACATAGTCTCTTTTCCTGAGAGCTTATGGCCTAGGAGAAGATTTAGTAGAGGAAGAGCAGCAAGTCCGCGCTAACTGAAGTGGAAACTGCAGTCAGCACTCCTCCACGACAGACCTTCACCTTCCTCCTGGAGCAAGAGTGCCATCGCACTCCACCACTTTCCCCTGTTCTGGACCCTGTGTGCCAAAGCTTTGTATTACCAGCCAACTGTGGCTGAGATGTGGCCTTCAAATGCCATGTGGCAGCTTTCATGTGTGCCTCTGGGGAGGACAGGGCATGTCCACTTCACCTCTGTGGTGCTGCGTGCCTTCTACACTTCTGCATGAGCCGGTGCTCTAAGGTGTGTCCGGTGCTGGGACTGATGGCTGCACCTCGTGTCCGGGCAGAGGAATTTTCCAAGGTGTGTCAACTGGAGCTTTAACTTGCATTTTTCTTAAATGAGAAAGCTCTGACTGTACCAAATAATAATTGTGAAATTCATGGTATTTTTTTCTCTACACTCAGTTGTTGAAATACTTTTCCAGAATTCTTTTTTTTTTTTTATTGTGACCAACTCAGTTTAGGAAAACCTTTTCTTAGTTCTTCAGCTGTTCAGTTTCCAGCCTCTTACAGATTTTCCCTTCTGGAGCCCCTTCCTTCACCCCATAGTCTAGCAATTCCTTACTGTTATTTTGCATGTGTCAATTAGACCTGATGTTGTGATGAAAAGAACAGAAGAAACAGATACATTTATTTTAATGTTCCAGAATCAAATACATGGGAGAGGCAGCTCCCTTTTTTCAATATCAGGACACCAAGTCTCATTACTCTGACTCAGAAACCCTTTGAGCAAGGGAAAATTTGAAGAGCCTTTAGGATAGGAGCCCTCCCACACTGCTTGCACAGATACACATCTGATCTTATCTTTCATCTGAAAAGATCTCCAAGGCAAAAGAAAACAGAAATACGGTTTCATAGCTAAAGCAGTAATGCATCACATGCTGAAATGCAGTCTCATCCCACTAGAGGGTGGTCTGGTCACCCTCATGCTACAGCTGAGGTGTGCAGGCAAAGCTCGTTCAGAAAGCCTGTGCCCACTTTATTTCAGACTCAGCAATATCAAAGTATTCCTGTCCTGAGATTTTCTGAGTGCCTCATGTTCCATCCTCAACACTGAAACTACCCTGTCATTTAAACAAATAAACACATTGTGCCTCTTACTAAAGATCTGACAAGCTACAAATATCAGCATGGTCTAAAGTGTTCTGCCAATGCTGCAACTGTGGATGTATGAAAGAGCAAAGCAAGGCTCACTGTTAAAGAGTGCTAAAGTGCTTGGACTTGATACCACTTTGAAACCTTTAAAATCTGTTTATGTGGTTTATATTTTCTTCACATCATCTTCTCAGAATTTGGATTATTAAAAGTAAAACAAGGCTAATTCTTTCTTATGAGCTAGTTTGTGCTTCAGGTGTCTGTTACAGTGAACTAGAAAGGGCTTTATGACAAGAGATGAACTGGAGTCTCTTCCATCAGGTTTGGGACAGTTGGCAGCTCTCAGACCAGCTGCATCAGATTCACCAAAAACACCTTCTTCTGCCAAGCTGTCCCTGTCCCTTGTTATCCATGTCACCTTTTCTCCCCTTCCCAGGATGGCCTGCTTGTCTCTCTTTCTCCTCCTTCATCTGTTCAGACTCAAAAGAACACATTAGGAGGGAAAATAAAGGTACTGCCTTACATCATGGAACTGAAGCTGCATCAAGCATTAACCCAAAGACCATAGCATTCAGTCAGAATTTCAAAGATATTTCAGAGACTTTCTTCCCACATCTTGTCTCCTACCTGAACATCTACTCAGGTGGGAATCCTCCTATTTACTCTCATGACAGTGGGAGCAAAGAAATAACACATGGTATAAACTGTGTTTGTGTACCTATGCAAAACTTTCTATGTTAGGAGTTTTTGTCCCAAAATGAATTGGGCTTTAGATCCTTTTGTTCTCATCAGGTTCCTCCTTATTGATTAATTTTCTTAAGTCTTGTTTTCCAACTCTAGTAGTGGGTAAATCTCACAAAACCTGTGGTGGAAGCTATTTTCATCAACAAAAATTGCCAATACCTAAGGGTGTTCCAATGTGGATGTAAGCCCACTGGAAAAAATGTGAAGACTGAGAGTAAACCGGAACACCATTCACTGTTACATTAAAAATAGTATACTCATATTTTGAGTGATACAGAAACAAATACAAAGTGATTGGGGGAAACATGTTTAATTTGCTTTTGAGTTTTCTTAGTCATCCATTTTAGGAGACATTATTTGCCTGTTTGGTTTTGTCTGTTTCACACAGTTCAGACAGCAAAAATGTTAAAAGATTAAAGAATTCATTATTAACCTCATGGCATTTGAATCATGTTAACAGATATGATACAGTTGTCAGTGATAATCAAGACTATCTTCAGCTGTGAGTTTGGATGCAAACGACAACTAAACAGAATGGTCTGTTCTGATGCAATATAATGAATTACTACATCATTCATCTGATCTGTATAAACACAACATGGCAAATAAAATATTTTCTCTTCATAAGTTCTTTACACTCCAGTGTCTTGAGACTTATAGAGGATGTGGCATCTTTGGCTCTTGTAGTGGGGAAGGAAGTGATAGGGATGGGAAGTGTGACACACAGGTCTTACAAATCAATTCAGGCTGGTTGTTTCTGTGTTCTTTTTGGTAGCAACAAAGTTTTGGATGGGTGGTATTGCCTCTAACATGTAATTGCTCTGTATTTAACTATTAGGATACATGAGTAGAGCTGTCTTCCAAGCTGGTTCTGACATCTGGATACCACTGCTTTTGGGTTTGGGAAGAACATTTGGTCCTCATTTAAAACACTGCAAACACTATCATGATGTAGACTGTGAAATTTTAAGATTACTACTGTTTTGATTATACTCTGAGATAAAAAATAAAAGCAAACAGCTCTCTAAATGATGTAAAAATACAGGAACACTAGCACTCTTTAACGAGCATCTCTACAGCAGGAAAAGCAGCAAATTTGGGTTTATGGGTTTTGGGGTTTTTTTTGGTTTTGTTTTGTTTGGGGTTTTTTGTTTGTTTGTTTGGGGGTTTGGTTTTTTTTTTGGGGGGGTTGTTTGTGGCTTTGTTTTGGGGTTTT
>VXBX01009479.1:144605-227066 GCA_013400415.1 Scytalopus superciliaris
GGAAGGGAAGGGAAGGGTCACAAGCGAATTCCAAATGTAGCTAAAATTAGCAAGGCTGTCCTTTTAATACTGTTTCTTCTCAAAATCCAGGGCTCTGTACCACCATTTTTCTGTAACCCAAATTAATTAGGTATTGACTTGTTTTTTCATTCAATTAAAGTATAATTAAATGGCAGTGGTCTGCCTCTGAAAAGCAGATGAAAAGGTTCTGGTAAGAATCTCTAGGTTAATCCAGCTGCTTAAAATGTGTGTTGTATTTGACCATTTGCCAAGAGACTCTGTGAATACATGAGCCAGCTGGCACGGGGAGGGCTGGTGGGAACCTGTCAGCTGTTTAGGACAATGGCTGAAGCTTTTTTATCCAAATCAGATTTTTAAAGTACCTAAAAATGAGACACCCTACCTTGGCAGCTAAGGAATTATAGCAGAAATGAAATCCTAAGAATTTTCTTTTCATCTTAAAATATGAGTTTTGACTCATATTCTGTGAACCTCTGAACCAAGTTGTTTATTTAGATTACTGTCAAATGTCTGGCAAAAAGACACAATGCATCAAAGCCTTATTTTTGCAATGATGAAGCCCAAGTTTGCTATTCTGACAACTATGGTTATTCAGGAGGAAAAAGCTGGGTTGATGTGCTGAATGGAGTTGCATCACCAGCTGCTCTTTGAACCAGGCAACACTCCAGCCTTGGGTCCTGTTTTCAGGGCACCACCCCTCACTCCACAGGACCTCAAAAGGATGCACGGGTGCTCATTTAGCCAAACTGTGAGCCACAATCACACCCTGGTGAGCAGCTGCTCCCACACGTCCTGCTGTTGGCTCTGGCTTTGTATGGGAATAATTGCTGATCAGCCGAAGTCAGTTTCATGAGCAAACCTTTAATGCACTATTTCCCACTAAGTATTTTAGACAGAAAAATTAGGCAGTGACCCTGGCATTTAAAAAACCCTCTTGTGCTCCCTGTGTTTTCACTGTTGAATGAAATGAAATTATTACAGACAGGAGAGATTTCTGGAGCGCAGAGGCAATGGCGAAGAGCCGAATAGCTCTCTAAAAGCTGGGCGTGTGGAGGTCGGGGTGTCTGCACGCCAGGTGTCAATATGAAACTTGCCATGCTAACAAGAGCCTTGCAACAGGCTGTTACTTTGATTTTTTCCACCTGGTGCTTGGTGCAGCAATATGTCTGCCTTACCATGTGAGTTATCTGAGAAGCTGTCAAAAGGCAGGGGAAGATATGAGAAGTTTTGAAAAACCTGGCTAGACCTGCCCTCTCAACAGTAACACTTTATGACACTTTTATTTTCATCCCAAACTTCAGATGCTTTATTCTCCAGCCCCAAGAGATGCTCCGGCTGTGTGTTTCATGGAGTATCCCAGTGCTCTGTCCAGGGATTCTTTTCAGCTTCTAGGCTCCTGCACACAAGTACAGAATGACCTTGCTGTTTTTGCAGAAAAAGGAAAATGTAAATATCTCCATAAGCATTTGCAAAATGAGAAAAAGCAGACCTCCTTAATACATTTATGAAAGCTTCAGGTACATATCTGAATGTCCCCATGCCCACCGCATGTGGCCTTTGGTGTTTCCAGTAAATAGGAAAAGGTGAAGTGCAAATACTAGGTGTGGAATTAACATGAAGGAGACAAGTCTGAAGCCACAAAGGAAAGGAAAAAGAAGTTGTCAAGAGCCAGAAGTTACATTTCATCATCTTTTGCACTTGTAGAAGGATTCACAAGCCTGACAGCTCATCCAAACTGGACAAGCCAGTGTGTGTAGGAAAAGGTTTTTCCCAACTGTACCAATCTCACTTTATTTCCACAGAGCAGCAGAGCTGTACAGTATTACTATTGCTTGTGTCAGAGATTGTTCCTGATGATGTAGACACCAGGTTGCTCTTCTTTTCTTAATGGACAGAATTGGGTTTTTTCTATCAGTGAATTCCATACCTAAAATACAATTTCCTTATTCAGGACAGAGGGTGGAAGAGAGTCTGGGAAGGAGGAAGTTCAATATTTCTTTTTTGCCTCATTATCCGAGTCTACAGCATTTGCTATATGTAATATTCTGATTGCAAAGTTACTTGTTGGATTCAATGATCCTTAGCAAAATTAATTTGGAAGCCCTAGATACACTGGTGACATTTGGGATTTTATTCTTAGCAGCACTCTCAGCTGTCAGTGAGAGCACTTCTCATGGACACAACTGTAAGGAACTAGGCTCAGCCAGAGTTGTGTGGGCACCTGGTAGCATCTGAATGGCCACAGCTCAGCTCAGCTCTTTTAACATCTGTGTGTCTCTTTGCTCCCACATCCTGTAGCACAGGATTGTGCAGTTCCTGGCCGCTTTCATCATCCCACACCACTCAGGGTACAAGACATGTGGACATGATGGGAAAATGAGGGTAATCCTCTCCATTTGGCAAATGTTTTCAAGCTGCTAAGTGATAACATGATGACGGGGCAGGGCTTCCACACCTAGATCCATCAGTGAAGCTTTGGGATCCACACCTAGATCCACTGGTAAAATTTTGGGACTCTAGAAATTCAGAACTCTCCTTTGTGGACTTGGCAATCTGCATTCAGCTCTCCAGGCCTCATCTCCTGCCTCTATGGAAGGAACCAGAAATCCAGGGGGACCCCAGGTCTTACACTGGAATTAGGGTCCAGAGACCTCTGGCTCAGGAGAGCTGTGAAAGACTAGAACAGAGGCAAAGAAGAAGAGAGAGAAGACTGAAGAAAAAGTGAGGCCAGTTCCAGTTTCAACCTAATCTTTTTTATTTTTTAATTAATTTTCCCATGAGTCAGAAACATGTTTTTTTTGCAGCACAACTTTCTGCTCATCAAATTTATTAGTTCAACTGATGTAATGATATAACAAACAACTTAAAATATATCAATGTTGTGGAAAACATAATGCCTCCAGTTAAAGTTATTCCCCAAATTAATATTTATTTTTAAAGATTTATCATTCATGAAAGACACTGAATCAAGTATGTTCCACTTACATTATTTTTTAAATATCTTTTAATGACAGCAATGTCAAGCCCAAAAGTCAAAAAGCAGGGAGCAAAAATCATCCCTGCTCCAAAGAATTGAAAAAATAATCTTAGACAGAGGATAGATGAGCAGTTCAAATATCTGATGAAAGAGTTGGAGGATGTAAAAAGGTTAATGGCAATAATAGTATGGGGTGGTATAGACAAAGTGGGAGTAAAGCCCTCTGTGTCTCCAGTGCTATGTTTGTTATAGAGTGTTCCAGGGAGATCAGCTCTTTCTCTTGGTGCCTTCTGCTTCTGGGGGCTGGTATTTGGCTGCTGAACTTGATATGGAGGTGATTCAGGGGCTGGTTTAAGGGCATGTTTCTTACTGACACCTCCTTCCCAAGACCAGTGATTCACTTCAGACAGGCCACCACCATGAAAGTTATTTATGCTGTGATTACAGGAAGACATTCCTTTTAGCTCTGAGTCTCAGAAGCTGAGTGACCCCACAAAACTTGAATAATCAGGGGCTGACCTTACAGAGAGCCAACACAGGAAAATACTCGAAGTCACTACAGTAATGAATGGACAGCCATTAATTTAAAACAAACCACATTGTTTCTTTTACTCAGCATAGGTAATGAAATAATGAAAGGAACCCACAAGCTTTCAAAACAGCAGCATTAGCTGGATTTCCACTGTCACAAGATCAAAGCAAAAGGCTTTGTTAGTAATAACCAGACAGTATCAGACAAGGAAAGTCTCCATCAGCCTAGTAGAACTGAGTTGGTCCCCCAGCCCATCTCTGCCTCCTCAAGCACACTCAGGCACACACACACACTCACACAAGGATTGTATTTGCATCCTCTTCCTGTCTTGATCCAGCATCTTACCCATTAGAGAGAGTAAACTCTGCAGCACCCCTTTTTGTTTCCAGGAATTAGCACTTTTTCTTCCTTTTTTGATCAATGAAGCAGCAGTGAATTTTCTGGTAATCTCCACACCCTGCACTCAGTAATTTGTTCAAGCACAATCTGAAATCTGTTTCTGGAGGCATCTGTAGTGCATGTTGCACTGCTTCAGTCTTCAGCTCAGATTTACACATGATAGTCAATATTCTTCCATGGTAGGTCATGAAAAAACATATTTGGAAAAATTCAGAGCATGTTTCTTTACAGTCGAAGTCCTTTGGAAATTTGCATTTGAAACAAACATAAAATGGGTGATATGATACTCCATTAATGAACTATTTTAAATGTTGGCAGCCAGGCTCTGATACACTGTTGATTTCCCATATACAAGTGATGTTAAGCTGCAGCTCTCAAAGTGCTTCCTGCTTTCAGGTATCAAGCAGATAAGTGAAAGTGCTGGTTTTGGACTACTCTGGAAACAAATGATTTACACTGGACTTGGTCTGCCCAAGGCTCCTCTTAGTTTCAGTGTTATGTAGCCACTTCAATTTTCTTCTTCTCGTCTTTTGCCTTCATCTCTTCAGATTAGCTTTCTTTCTGATGTTTTTTTGCTCTTTTATCTCTGAAGTCCCATCCCATTTGTCTGCTCATATTCCATAAACAAACCTATGGCATTTGGCTTGATGCGTTGAGGTGGAGGAGAGACACAGTGCATGTATCAGAAAGTTTGTATGTCACAATATCCCCATAATACAGTCACAGGATGATGGAAATCATCATCTGAAATTTAAAATTAAGCCACAAGAGACAATCCTTCATTTCCCAAGAACCCAAAGCACAATATTGGAAAAAAGGAAGGGAACACTTGTCAGTTTTGCAACTATTATGAACATTACATGTTGTCCTCAAAAGAGTAGAAAAAATCCAGAGAAATATAAATTTTAATTAAATCTTAAGCCAAGAAGTGTAATGTATGCTTTTATAATAATTTTACTGAAAGATTCATACTGAAGCCCTTAGGTTTAATCCTCTTTAATTTTTCCCACAGTAGGCAAACACAAACTGCAGATTCTGAGTCAGTGTGAGTCTGAGCCCCACTGGGCCCACTGGCCAGAGCCCAGCAGGCAAAATGAAACAACACCTTGTCACACACTCAGTAGGAATTGTTCCAGGGTACCACCTGGTAAACGCAGTAAAACTAAATCAGGCAGCCAGAAAAGATGCACATTTGCAGTCAAGTGTCACTGCTGAGGTGGAACCTACAAAAGCAAGATGAAATTAAAGACTTACAATCTATTTCACATGGGTATGGAGGACAGTCTGAAAAGTCTTAGTTTTCAGGGCCAAAAGAGCTAGTAAATATTTATCCGGCCAGTAAGATACGAAGAGAGGACAGGGAGGTACAGGTGTTCAGAAACTGTCCATATTGCTGCAGCATTTTTGGTTGATTATGAACATTTGGTATGAAAACCTGAAATAACAGTGTTAAAGATACTGAGATTTGTGTTATACCACAACATGTTGACAACTTAAGCCAAGAGAAACTATAAATATTAAGTTTTTGTTGAAAATACATGTTAGCCAACACAGTGTTTTAGTTTCCTGAAAACTTAAATTGGAGAATAATGTATTTATTTGAGACTAATTAATATAATGTTGCTTTTGTACCTGGGAAGAACATACTGCTGCTTGTGCCTGAGAAATACTGAGTGGGAACCATAGATCAGTGCAAGGTAGGTATGGCATTACCTGTTGCAGTGAAAAGGACTGCTGGCTTGTTTCTTTGGTTATTTTTACAGTTGTGTTCCTTTTCTTTAACAGGGATCTCTGTGAAAACAGATTGTATGCTCACATGCATTGTCTGGGAAGGTGCTGCAGATTCCCAGAATGAATTTACAGTTACTGTAGAAAATGTAACATCTGCCACACGTGGATCCATTAAGCCAGTCTCTTCAAAACCAGTGCTGCCAGATGAATGCATTTTGTTATTATAAAGCGGAAGAGCAAACTATTTTACGTGGCCACTAATTGTCAGTGGTTTCCTTATGTTTCCCAGACATTCTCAAAGATAGTGGGAAATGGTTTCTTCACATACGGATGTCTTAGTTTTTCATTCACAGTTCTTTTCACTGTGGGAAGAACAATCCTGATCTCGAAAAACTTCATGAACTGGAACTTTGCAAAAACTACTCAAAGGAATTTTATAAACTATTTCTACTTTCTTTATTTGCTTCAGTAATTTCACAATATTTTGAGGGTTTTTTAGACCATTTTAAAAGCAGCATGCATAGCTATCCCTATAGGTAACATTTTGAAATCAAAAGGTTGTTTCAAATAATGAGAATGGATTTTTTTCATTAAAAATGTCAAAATTCAACCTTTAGATCATTTTTTTAAAAAAATTGAAACATTTTCTCTGCTAAAGAACATCACAGATGTTTCTCATACATTGTTTCTGTACTGATGAATAGGCATTTTCAGATAAAGAATGCCTAGCTTCAGAATTACTATTCATCCTTAAACTAAATTTATCATGTCATTGCACCACTGCCAGGAGGATAGTTCAAGGTGCACAGCTGTCTGCATCCTTTGGTCCCAAGGTGCCATATAAGGACAATTCATTTTCTCTTATTCTTCACTTTGCAAATCTTTTTATAATCTCATTGACATTTCTGCAGCAGAAGAGATCTCTTGGGACTTCCAAGAACCATGCAGATGGCTTGAAGCTGAAGGCAGAAAAAGCAAACAAGTAAGCACTGAATCAGATTTGCTTGTTTCTTGCAAATAGCTTGCTTTAAAGGACATTATGCCATTGCATCACAGATGCAGAGGCTGTGTAAAGGTGCAAAGAGGTCAAACAAGGTAATTGTCTTCTGCTATGCCCCCGACATCCCCATGAAGGGGGTCAGCTGCTGTACAGTTACTCGAATAGCACCCAAACCCTACCTTGTGAAATCTGTGTCAAATACTAGACCTGCAAAATACCCTTTCCAGAGTGCAACAGTCACCAGGAGTCTCTCATGATCATCCCTTTATGCCTCTTTCCCTCTGCCTTTCTCCTAAAACCACAACACCCCCAGATGCTAAGAGGGGCTGCATGGCTGCTGCAGTGGGGTAAGCCAGAGCCATGAGATGGGAAGCCAGGAAAGGCCTAATGGGCTGAAGTTTGAATGCTGAACTGAAGTTTCTCACTTTGCTCCCTGTCCTGCTGTGGCCCTGTGGTTGAGTGTGTCACTGCACCACAGGCACAAGGCTGCTGTGTCAGTCTGGCTGATGCAATTCCTTCTCTGCAGGTTCTGTCAAGTGTGACTTAGGCCATGATGTTCACTGGCAAGAAAGGCATGAGACTCCTGTGAGCTTTGATTTGGAACTCTCTGAGAAGCAGGCAGGCTGATCTGACATGCTGGTGCCAGACAGGATTGCCCAGAGGACATGTGCCTGGACTTGCCTAAGCATCAGTATCTTCCTGACTGCTGCCACAGCCCGTCAAAGAAGGTACGAATGTCTGAAATCTCAACACTCAGCAAGTTGGGATGAAGTCTTCCCACAAAGCAGAGATTTAAACAGTATTAGTGCTGTATTGAAAGAGCTTAACACCTGAGAGGAAACCCACATTATTCCAGTTTTATAGACAGAAAAGAAAAGGTGTTTTCATCAAGCCTGCTGTATGTTTTTCTTTCTCCTTCAGCTTAATTTCTGTGCAGCTTCAGTCTCAGGCAATCATAGCCCATTTGTTACTAGCTGATTTCCCCTCTACTCACTGGCAAAGTCTGCATCATCTTGGTAGTAACAGAGTGATGGAGAAGAGTGACTGGTGTGGATCTTCAGCTCACTGCTTCAGTCCACATTGTCTGTCTAGTTCATCTTATGACCTCCTGCAGATGTTGAGCAGGTTATGAGCAGTAGAAGTGATGGTGGTCCCTGTCACTACATGCTGTATATGTTCTACTCTTACACACCAAGAGAACTGAACTGAAATAGCAGTACTTCATGCTAAGCCATCTCCTCACCTTCCTCCCCACCTGTAGCCAGGCAGCCCACCTGCCCCCTTCTTCCGCTGCTTCCCAGTTCATCCTGCCTCCCACAGCCTTATGCATTGCCTGGATCAGTAGCCAGTCACATTTCTTTTTCCTGTCTGCAAAACCATGTCCTTTTACCTCTTACTCAGCTAAGTCATTCATGCATCAAAGCCTGGAGTCAGCAAAATGAGGGGGTTTTGGTTTTGGTTGTTTTTTTTTTTTTTTTTTTTTTTTTTTTTTTTTTTTTTTTTTTTTTTTTTTTTTTTTTTTTTTTTTTTTTTTTTTTTTTTTTTTTTTTTTTTTTTTTTTTTTTTTTTTTTTTTTTTTTTTTTTTTTTTTTTTTTTTTTTTTTTTTTTTTTTTTTTTTTTTTTTTTTTTTTTTTTTTTTTTTTTTTTTTTTTTTTTTTTTTTTTTTTTTTTTTTTTTTTTTTTTTTTTTTTTTTTTTTTTTTTTTTTTTTTTTTTTTTTTTTTTTTTTTTTTTTTTTTTTTTTTTTTTTTTTTTTTTTTTTTTTTTTTTTTTTTTTTTTTTTTTTTTTTTTTTTTTTTTTTTTTTTTTTTTTTTTTTTTTTTTTTTTTTTTTTTTTTTTTTTTTTTTTTTTTTTTTTTTTTTTTTTTTTTTTTTTTTTTTTTTTTTTTTTTTTTTTTTTTTTTTTTTTTTTTTTTTTTTTTTTTTTTTTTTTTTTTTTTTTTTTTTTTTTTTTTTTTTTTTTTTTTTTTTTTTTTTTTTTTTTTTTTTTTTTTTTTTTTTTTTTTTTTTTTTTTTTTTTTTTTTTTTTTTTTTTTTTTTTTTTTTTTTTTTTTTTTTTTTTTTTTTTTTTTTTTTTTTTTTTTTTTTTTTTTTTTTTTTTTTTTTTTTTTTTTTTTTTTTTTTTTGCAAATGTTTATATTAAATACAACCTGCCCAAACACAACCTCTTCTTAGTGAGGCCAATAAAATAAAGCATATCCAACACTTGTAGGCCAAATAATTTTGAAGGTTAGGACAACCCAAAAAGAAGGTAGGAAAGTGTTCCAGAAGTGAAGGGTAGAATGTTTTGACATACCATGCATTCTACTCTGATAGATTAGGCATGCAAGGGGAAAAATTCTGAAACAGTGTAAGAAAAAGCAGGCAAAACTGCAGAAGATGTGGCTTATTGGGGTGATTGAGCCATAGAGGTGAAACTGGGGATCCTGTATGGAAAAACAGGTTCAAATCCAACTATGGAGCAGCTACTGCTGTTTCATAAAACTGTAAATTTTGGCAACAGAAGCTATTGAAGGAGGGGACTAAATGGATCTCCACATGCAGTAACTAAGAAAAAACATGTGCTTTTATTTTCAAAGAACAGCTGAGATCAGGTCAGCTGGTTGTGATAAAGGAGGCTTCACTGTTTCTGAACTGATATATAGGGGAGGATTATGGGGTACTCCAAAAGTCAATGCAAAAGCAATTCCAAAATAACTTAGCAATTCTAAGTTCCTTTGGTATTTGTTGTAATAATATTTGTTACTGGAAATTTATTTGGTACAAAACATAAATGTTAGCTATTGTGCTTCCTTTGGTATTCAACATTGTAAAATTAATGTGCTGGGGTTTTTTTGCACTGCAGTGCTTTTGAGCAGTGAGAACACCATGAAACAGAAGGATTAAGAGCTCACTGGGGGCACATCAAGTTTTGTACCACCACAGTTATATCTTCAGGCTATCATGACTATATTAATATATTATAGCATGGGAAGGCTGTCAGTTAGCTCAGAAGGAACCAAGTCCATTCTTGCCAGACTGTTCAGATGTTAATTTGCAGCCCAAACCTTGGGTGCTTGTAGTTCTTTGTGATAACGTGTAGGTTGTGTTCTAGTGTGATAGTCATTCTGAGCAGGAAAATTTGGCATCTTGACCTGGGGTAAATCCACCTTATTACCCCATAGTTACCCCTTTAAATTATATTCTACATTCTCTCATTTTCTTCCTAAGTTCTCTCTCTCTCCTGCTCCTGTTCCCTTCACTATTGTCCTCTTTTGAATGCTAAATTCCCAAACAATAACCCAGCTTTCAGTAGCCTAGAAATCAGAGATGGGTAGTGGGGTGTAAGCTGAATGCATGCAGGTGCTGCCACTCAAAAATTTCAGGAATTTCTGCTCTGCTGCAGCTTTCCAAAAACACTGCCTACTTGTGCTTTCTAGTCCTCAGGGGAAACCTCCATTGTCACTGGCACCACATAAGACTGTGTAGCTTGATTTCATGCCACATCTTCCAAGAATTTCTTACTCTTTTTTAACATTTTTAAACAGAGAACAACCCTTTTCAGAAGGGGCTTTGCTTTTGCCTCTGATTTCCACCATCTCTGGGGTGGAATCTGTCCTTGTTCCATCAGGTAAACAAGCAGATTGAAAGTGTTTCTCTGCAGTACCATATCTTTTTTTCTCTTTCCCAGGCATGTAGCTTCTGTTGTTTTAAACACCTAGACCATAAAGAGGGCAGCTCTCGGCCATTTCTTCAGGACTCATCTTTAGACATTGCTATGGATCTCAATAGCTCTTTGCTTCTCAGATTCCCTGGCTTTCTGTGTGCCCTCTGTGCCTGCAGTTTTCAGTGGTTCTCCACCAAGGTGCAGAGGGCACTGAGCACCCCAAAGACTCTGACTAGAAAGACTGGGCTCTGAAAAAGGCCCACTAAAATCCTGAAGTAAATAAAACCAGAGCAAACAACTACACATGTCTGCATTGCTTTCAGAGAGAGAGGCTTTGCCTGGTTTATTCTAATGCTCTTATAATGCAAAAAGGCTTGATTACATGTTACATCACTCCAGCAAAAAAATCCTTTAACCTTTTGTATGATGCTGGGCCTCCCCATGGAGTTTATAAGAGCTGGCTGCTGCCTGTTTTGTTGTAGGTGATTTGTGCTTTATTTTTACTGAGATGAAAATCCCTCTTTTGCTTCTTATTTATCACAATCTATCTTTTCTCAGCTAGTATAGGATTGTCAGGAAGGTAATACCAAAGCACTAAAGACAATCTTAAAGCAGGTCAAGAAAACGAGCAAATAATAAGCTGTGGTGATGGAGCCTTTTTGACAGTGGAATTCTGACCTTGAAAAAAACACTCAAAATTTGAAAAGTTGCAAGGTTGATCCTGCATGAAGCATCCTTCATCCCCACGACTGTCTGTGAAAGACCATGTAGTCTAATGCTCTCTGTGCATCATACCAATGGATGAGCATCAAAGAAAATACAAGGTGAATTTTTAAACGCAATGCAAACTAAAAACCTCAGAAAATGTAATTGTATGCCATCTTAATAAAGTGCCCAATTGTGACATTAGAAATGAGGCTTTATTCACCCAGAGACATTAATTTTCAAAGTGCAGAAAAGAAGAAAAAAATTAGAAGTAGTAATCTTTGTTGCTTTATCGGTGAAAGCCAGGTGAAGAACTCACTGTTTGTAGTAGCTAAATATTTGTATTTTACATGAGCTACAGGAAATGAAACAAGTCACCTGAAAAGATTAACTATCCATTTTCTAGGGTTGATGAGTTGACAGCTCCACTGTGTTTCCCAGATCAGGTTAGAGGCAGCACAATAGTACCTTATTGAGGAGGAAGTACCACCAGCTAATGAGAGAAAATTGAAAAGTTGCTCTAGTGTGTCACAAAAGAGGATTCTGTTAGACATTTCTCTTAATACAAACAAATGCACCTGCAACCTGCCTAGGTATTTAAGCAGAATTCCCCCTACACCTTCATTTTCTTCACAGCAATTGAAATGGACTGAAAAGATGTGTTTACAGGAACTGGAAAATGAGGATTGTTTGTAATTTAGTAAGAGTTCAGTTTCTAAAAGAAAAAATATTAGTTAATATATGAGACAAGTAAAATGAGACTTCAAGCAGTTTCTTAAAATGCTAACATAAAAAGGTATGATTTTAACATAAAAAGGTATGATTTTCAAATAAAAATGAACTTGAGAACAAAAGCCTTGCAATTTCATTAGTATCCAGGCATGTAAAGTGATCTACTGCTGTTTGTTTTGAGCCACCCTTTAAGTTATGGCGTAGTGCAGAGTGAGAATCAGTTTACAACACCAAGGCTTTAGTGGGTAGAAAGGTACAATAAAGGTTCCCAGAAATGTCACACTGAATTCCTAGAAAGGTGAGCATCATAAGTAAGCCTTAGCCTATGAAATTATATTTAAAAACTTATTTCTGTCTCTATGCATTTATTTGTCAGGAGATAAGGAAAAACAGTATTTTCCAAGATCATGGTGGTTGTGTTTGTAATTTGTACATTTACATTTTCCTTCCTTACAATGCTGACTCTGTAGCTGATGGTCAGCAAGCAGCCCCAGAATTCAGGCAGCGATTTAATGTAAAAACAGGAGCTTTCACAGAATCAGTTGGAGTCTTTCCCAAGACTTTTTTCCCCCTTGTTTGTCAACAGAGCAGCAGCAAGAAACAACAAAATAGTGCTTGTTTTTTTAGGTATTCATAGCTCTGGACTTGGAAGATATAAAAGAATTCTCAAGTGCTTCATCTTGAGAGAAAAAAAATCAGCAAGACGAAGAAAGCCAGAGTCCCCCTCTCTCCAGAAGTTTTCTACCAACAGCCAATTCTCAACCCAATATGGTGTTTATGAGTTTGGAGAAAATGTGCCTAAATCTGACTAATTCATGGTGCTACTAACTCCCCAAACCTTTCTCGTTTTGCAAATAGTTTCCCATTTTGGGTCCCAGTCCAGCTGCGATCAGCAACTGAGCAAGTCTTCAGCATTACATAGATTTTCTGCAATAAGGAGGGCCTCGCAACAGAAACCAAGCTGTGAATGTAAGCTGTGAGGGGATTAAAACAGTGTCAACAGCAGCACTTGCATGCAGAATATCTTCCTTGCAGGAAAAATTGACTACACAAAATGGAAGGGAGTAATAAAAGTGCACAGTGATGTACTGCTGATAGTTTGGAGGCTGGTAGGCTAATCCCCTTGGTCAGCATTTGCTGTTCATTGTGTAGCAAATGTGCCATGTAAGCACCTTTGAACCCAATGGGACATTCAAAATCAAGCGTGTAAGTGAAGGGTCTTCTCAGTCTCTTTCATAGTGAAAATTTCACTATCCATCACCACTTTCTACTACCTGGCAATGACTGGCCACAATGTGTGAGAAATCACTCCAACCTCTATGTGCACAAGAAGAGTATGAGCTCTGCATCTTCAGTCACAGGGATATGGCTGAATGCAAACCTCCAGAATGATTCATCTGTTGGCCATTTGCCTTCCCTTACATCCATCTCCCATAGCAGGTGGGGAATCCAGTGAATGTTGGCATGACATCCTCAGTGGTCGGTTACAGTGCAGTGATAGCTGGCCATTTTAATGATTTATCTCTGAATGTATTTCTGAGACATGTGTGACATGTCACAGCAAATTACTTTGGTGTGAAGGAGGCTTCAAAACATAGTTCCTAAAATGTCATGGCACTGGTCCAATTTTACTTCATTAAGTTACTGCAGTGTAAAACAGAAGTAAAGCAGTTCTTCTGCAGACTGTAATTGCTCCACAGATGAGCAGTGAACTGCCAGCTACAGTGCAGTGACCATTAAAAAGTTCCTTCACAGATACATGGGCTCAATTTTCAGGTGCAACATATCTTTTTTGTTTCAAAGTCAGTGCTGCTAAATGTGAAGAAGAGTTTATTTTTAGAGCTGAGGAAGTATGTACAATCTTCTTCAAAGGAACATAAGGGTTAAGACCAAATATTGTAATTTCAAAAGCAATTTCTGCAGTTCATATTAATAAACCCTTTTTAATAGAGCAGAAAAGTGTTTAAATGGCAGTAAATGACAGATTAAAAATGCAATTTTTGAATGCACATGGTAATAGACTCACTGCTAAAGTTAAGGTCTGCTAGGTATGTTTACTACAGAAATTTGAATATGTTTTTCTTCACCCTCTGGCTATGAAGTCAAAGTCAGCTGCCAAAATCCAGGGACATATGTCACAAAAGCCTTGATGTGCCCTGGAGGTTCGTGCCTCTAGCTCTTTGCATGCTCCCTTTCTGGTGCCAAAGTATTTGTACCTTCAAAATTCAGAGTCAGAAATGTCATTTTTATGCAGTGTGGCACCAATTCAACAAGCATGTTTAAACCACAATGGTCTAATTGGGGTTTAACACACCAAAGCCAGACTAACTATTCTCAGTGATCCTGGCCACTAGAGCATCTACCATAGGTCATTACCACGCTTTTCTATTTTTCTAGATTATCATGCAGATATTTTCTGTGAACACTTTTGGATAAGTCATCAGTGGTGTCCAGTGGCTGCAGAGTGGAATATTAATGGGAGAGGGCTCTGGCCCATCATCAGGCACCTAGATTTTCTGTGCTTAATGAAGCAGCCTTCCTGATTTTGGAACTTTTACCTATTTCAATTGTAATGCACCCAAAAGCTCAAGGCCTGAAAAAGATGAAAACATTTGGAAGCTGCATCTGAAAATTTGGCTCTAAACCTGTATCTTCTTGTGATTTCTCCACCAGGGAAGCAGAAGAACATTTAGGCTCAATTCTTTAGGGCAGAACCGCTGTGGTGATAAATCAGATACTGATCTGAGGGTATGAGGTAAGCCCAATTACCAGTGGAGCTGCCTCCCACTGGTGGCTTTAGGTCAACATTTTGGGCTAATCACCTTAGCTGGGTAAGTGCTCATAAATCAAGACCTGCTTGGAAATTGTCTGGTTTTCTCTTCACATAGTTGAAATGCTCAGGACAGCCCCTCTGCTCTTCAGAGGAGCCTCCCACCCTCCCACTTCAGAGTGCAAAGAGCTGTGGGGAGGGCAGGAACCAGGGACTTGTCACAGGCAAAAAGCACCAAGTTAGCAGCTGTAACAATACTTTTGAAAGAAGACTGTGGAAAACAATAGTGCTTCTTGACTAACTGCAGTTGGATTCCAAACCCAAGGCTTCTCCCTTACTCTTCCCTCACAGGACAGTGAAAGGGTATCTCTTTGCAGACAAAGAAAAGGGGAGGAACTCATCCTGTTGAAAACCCTTCATACCCTTCTGCCATGATGGCTCTTTGCAAGCAGATTGGTGTAGTCGAATGAACTGTTAACAGTTGTGAGGTGTGCTCTTCTCCAGCTTCCCCACCACAATGACTACTGGGGGATGGCCATGAAACTGCAGTGAGAAGAGGGGAAGCCCAGAGGTTATTGGTCCCTGCATCCCTGCAGAAGTGCTAGGGACTGTTAGAGGAGGTGCCCTGAATGAAAAGTCATTTCACTCCTTACTTTTTCACCAGTAACAAGTGACAGAGCAAAAAGAAGAGGCCTCAAGTTGCACCAGGAGTGGTTTAGATTGGATATTATGGAAAATTTTTTCACAGAAAGTGTTGTCATTGGAACACGCTACCCAGGGAAAGCAGCGTCTGAGTCTCTCACTGGGTGCATGAGGTCCAATGACTCTGCAAGGAGGCTGAGTGTAACCTCTTTCAAAGTCATGTAAAGATATTTTATATTAAATGACAATAATTGCTTGGGATTCAGCCTCAGACTCTGCTTATATGCTGTGTTCCTTGCATTCCAGTCCATGAAAATCTGTCTCAGATCTGCCATATCACTATAGGTGACTCAGAGTATGTCCCCCAGGCAAACCTGCTAAGGGCATCAGTACAAGAGTTGGCAGTTTGTACTGGGATGAAGGCATCAAGATGCATTCTATCACTGTCTTAGCCCCAAACCCTAGCTATTCTTAGTTCAAACAAACTGAATTTCAGTGCAAATATTCTCAGTTCTGATCTTTCCAGAAATACACAAGTGGCAAATAGTCTGAGACCTCCTCAAATGCATTGAATATATTCAATTCCATGATAGCATACCAGATCTATTTTTAAGTGACAGAATACAGAAGGCATGTAACAATAATATCTAATATGTAAAAAATTCTTCTACTTAGCAGAGAAATCCAACAAAACAAAAAGAGTATTTTCAGCATAGGCCACAGGAAGCTCTGTTCTTCCAAAGAAACCATCCATCAGCACTCAAAGTATGGTGAACATCATTTAGTAAATCTTCTAAATTAAAAGAAACATGCCAATGAAGGACCCCACTATTCCGATGCAGGAGGATTTTGCACCTGTTACAGATAGAAAACGAAGTGAAAAACTTCTTCACAAAGTTTTTAGCCCTGAAGGAAAAGCTGCCTGGAAACAATGGTCCTCAATCCTGAGAGCAATATTGATACTAAGAGGAACGGTGATAAGAACTGGCTGTTTCAAAGCTAATTAAGTCAGACACAATGTATGGTAAAGCCAGCTCCAGAGTTAAATCATCCACCTGGTGCTCAGGTATTACTCCCCAGTGCTTCTCTGCATAAGCAAGGCCAGTGTTGCTCAGCCGTGGGCTTTGAAAATGCTGCCCAAGCTCTAGCAAAAACTCACTACATTCAAAACACCACTGTGGGATACTCATAGCTCAAGACACTCCAATAAAACGAGTTGTAACATTAACAATTTTGAAAATAGAATGACACAATCAGCAAAAGAGGCCAATTCAACACACACTTCCCAGGCACCTTAGGATGGACCAGGAGGTAACAGCTTCTCTCCACTGATGTGGAGAGACTGAGGGTGAGGTTAGAAATCTAACATATGGATGACTACAGCTGCTGAAACAGATGTAATCCTAAAAGCTTAACCCCATTCCCAGTGATGTTAACTGGAATTACTCTGTTGCTCTCAGTAAAATCCAAATTGGGCATGTGCCTATTATTTAGTTTATCTCCCGCTAAATCCACCAACCTTTCTTTTCTCCCTCAAGAAATGAAACCAAGTAATATAACAAAAATACCTATTGTTCGCAGAGTACTAACAACGTGTCCTGCTTGGCTACTGTACAGAATGAGGCTAAGCCTAGCACTTTTCCAAGAAGTTGTGCTGGCAGCACTTATGCTGTTTATATAAAAATAAATAAATAATGTGAATGCCCCCAATGGTAAGCTGAAAAAACATCAACCTCTGCCAAGCAAAAGAAAGATGAAGTTGATGTAGAAAAATAAGTCAGGGACATTTAAGAGAACATAACAAGTAACAGAAAATATAAAAATGAAAAAATAACTAAAAACATATGATAGCAGAAAGACATTGTCAAGTGTGTAGCCACAGGGGTGTTTAATTATCACTTACTGTGTACATATTAAAGATATGTATAAGTTCTAAGTCTTTCTCACTTCCTGTTGTACAAGATTAGCAGTAATTGCATCAATTCGTGTTCAACAAACTGCAAATGAGAAAGATGGGAGCTTTGAATAATCTGTTTTCATACTTCAGACATTTCTTCTGTTTTTTCTCTGTTAGTACTTTTCTATTTCTGCAAAAGAAGCAATGTCTCATAACACACAGTAGTACTTCCAACACTCTCATTGAATGACTTGTGATGACCCACAAATATCTTTCAAATGAAGTGTATTGCAGTTGCTATCAGATGAATATTTGTTCTTTTGAAGAACCTGGTGTACTCCGGTCAGCGGCAAGAGAAGGGAACATAGCAGATCCGGGTTCCATCTACACTAACACTACAGGACATCAGCATTTTAATTCACATCAGAAGTGTGTTTTTAAAGCAGATCTCCCACTCTTTCTTATTTACTTATTCTTATTTTGGCCTGCCTGATGCCGTCCAGTTGCTCTTGGGTCTATGGAATCAGATAAACGCTCTTCCAAAGTAAGTCACCTTAGAAGATGCATGTAGTAGTCTCCACGCTAACAGTTTAGCTCTATGGAGATGGTACCACAGCACTCAGTACTAACACAGCCTTTATACTCTGAAAACTGGAGGCAGGGGGAGGGAGGGGAAGAGAAGGATTTGTGCTGTATTTCTGTTTAGCTTCAGGGAAATGACACCAAATCTCTGTCCTAAGATATAAACATATACCTGTTCCAGGAAGAAATCCTGGAGAGGTAAGCATGGCTTGATCTTACCTGAACAAAATTAGGTGTGTTGCAAAAGAGTCATTGCACAACTACTGTAATATGGAGTTTTTCTGAGCACTACCTTTCAATCTTATTTTCCACTTATGATGGTATTTAAGGAACTGCACATTATGGTGTACCATCTTCAATTTTCAGTTACTGGAAAATGCACATATGTTTCAGACCTGGACTGCTGTAATGCCATGATACCATGCAATATAGTGATTAGATCAGCATCTCTCCCTTCTGAGCAACAGCTGGAAAAGAGCAACATCTGCCAGTGTTTGCAAGCAGGTAGAGGCAGTGAGGTTAGCTCTCAAGTATGCATCTTGGCAAGCTGGTAATCCCGAGGCATCACTGCTTGGAGTGCTGCAAAGTGTTTTGGACATGGACAGTTTCAGCCTGACCTCGCATACTTCTAAACCCATGGAAAGAGGCAAATTCTGCAGCAATGAAGGCTTTGCTCTTCCTTTAGAGCAAGCATGATCTACATGCTCATATCACTCCTGGCAGACCCTGCCATGCTTTCATTTTCCTTGGCAGAGGACAAGTGCAACATGGGTGTGCTCAGTGCAGCAGCACAGCCTCCCCTGCTGTCAGGAGAAGTCCCCACCTTGGTAGAGCATGCCCTGCTCCACACCGTGGCATGGCTTTGGTTCTGGCATTTTGGCTCCCACAAAGGCATGTCTGATGCTTTCCTTCTGCAAAACAAAAAGTAAGTCTTGAACCTTTTCTGGAAGCAATTAAAAGAGTAGATAAATTGGAGCTGATGGAAATAATTTACCTGGTCTTATGAATGTCTTGATTATCCTACAAGTCAAGGCATAGCCCAGAGTGGAAGACCTGCACATGTGTATGGTAATGTTTCTGGGAAATAACTGGAGGAGCTACTGACGTAAAATTAGCAGATTTGGCCCTACCCTCAATGGAATAAACTGTCCCTTTTACCTAGTGCGTTCTGCATGGTTTAAAGGATCAGCCCTTCATTCTCATCTCTGATAGAAACATTGCATAATGGCCACCCTTTCATGCAAGGAGTAAGATGTTATGTTTCTGCAGCTTGAAAATACTTGTATCTGTTTTGCCAACAAGTGAGGAAAGAAAATGAAAGATGTTTTGGTTCACAGGTAAATTTATTTTCATTAAACAAGAATATCTAACTTCTTATATCAGTGTCTTATCAAGAAAGTTTCTGTCATTTCAGGTATGTACTGAAGGAAAAAACTGTGTTCAGACAAATCTGCATCGAAAGGTTAACAAGATATAAATGATCTTAGGAGAGGTATTCTTCCCCACTGCTACAGAGGCTGGCATGAAGTAAAACAGTTGCTCCTTTTGAAGCACTGCCAGCATAAATAGCTTAGAGTAAGAATTTTGGTTTTCATAACAAATGTTGAAGTGCAAGAGAACTATGCATTGATGAATATACTGTATGGTTCAGTGGTACTAGACAGACAGAGTTTAGCTACAGTATAAACAAAATATCTTCCAAATCAACTTTTTCTGTGTGTAAAAGGCGTCAATTATGTAAAATGATTCCATGATAATAACAATAGAATTCAAAGGCTTATGTGCATCTTTCAAACCCATCCAGTCTTTAGACTTCCTCAGCTTTAGAAGGCAAAGATCTCAACTGCAAAAACAATAGTGAAACATAGAAGCACAGCTTCTCTCAGCAACCATCTGTACAAATTATTCATTCCCCTGGTTGCTCTGATCTATTTCTGATTTCCACCTGAGTACCTTTCAAACAATTTTTCTCGTTTCTTTTTTATTGAAGAGAATGAAGAGAGATAAATCAGGCAATTGTTTTACTTTGCTAGCTTCCCAGAACAGACCAAACACTGTGTAAGAGAATTTATACAAATTCCCAGAGAGAAAAAGAAGACTAATTTCAGCCCAGATATGTGCTGGAATGTACAGGAGACAATCTTTTGTCTTTTTATCTTTTCCCTTTATTGAGAGTTGACTTATAGTTGTCACAGGAAGGACCTGGGTGCAAATTTGTTTCACCTAACCTAATCTGCCCAAATTGAAGATTTTTTTTTTCTCAATTTATGCATTTTTTTCCCTGAAATTAATAGAAAATGATGGGCACCTCCAAAGGAGGGTTCACCTTATGTATCCCTTAGACACCTGTATTAAGATGAATTGCACCCTGAAGGCAAATATCTGGTCACTGACTGCAGCAGGGACCTCAGATTATATGATCAGTGTACCAATTAGTAGGTGACTTTCTGATGGTTTAAGGAATCTAGTCTAGTGATCTGGACACCCTGAAATACTAACACAGAGCTCTGTGCTCGTCATTTTTTCTCACCTCCCATCTCAACCAAGCACAATAATGGAGAGCTGAAATGCTGTGTCACATCTGCTTCAACACCTGCAGTGAATTAGAGAGTGGCTCCTTCTGCTGTGAGGGTGACTGGTGTCCTTGCCACTAGTCAGAGCACAGCAGCAGAGGCAGCTTTGCACTGCTGTGAACATATGATATATGTTTGCTCTCTTGTAGGCAGATACAGAGGCCTGCAGGTCTGCATCACCTTTGAGGGCCCGCTCCACACAAAAGTGAGTGTAGTGCAACTGACTCCAGTAGGGCTGGGCTGCAGTGCTGCTAAGGGATGTTTCATAGATGTCACCTCTGTGAGTGCTCATTAAACAAGGAAATGTCCTAAGATTTTTCACTCCTTTCCTCCACACAATGACCAGTCAAAAAGTACACGGTTTTATTCATGCTCTTCAGAGATCTCCTCCCTTGCAAAAGGCATAGGAGATCATGGTGCTATGTGGAGCATGGTACAACCCCCCGACACAGTCCATCACAAGCTCCTGGTACATGTGAGCATGGCTCTGTCCAGCTCAGGGAACAGGACAGTTGTAGTTGGATTTTCTCCAGTGCATGTCTCTTAGACATCAAGATGATTTAGCAACATCGCATATCCAAAGATTACAGACCAAACTAAATAAAGCCCCTGTGTGGGTGTGCAAAGCGCCAAACACTACAGAAGCAAGAGGTTTTTGTTGCATTTCTTTTTATGGGTGTATATGTTGTTTGAGCCTTTGAGGCCCAGAGCTACAGGAAAGGGCATATATATATATATATATATATACAGGAAAGGGCATATATATATATTTTATATATATATATATATATAATCAAGCTTCAGAAAGCCCACATAAGGAATTGCATTGCATATCACAGCACCACACGCTGTGCCTGGAGAAAGATGGGTATATGTGCATCTTGTCTTGCAGAGACAACCATTGGGGCCCAAGGGAAGAGGTTATGGACAACACACACTCTTGACCCCCAGTTTCTCACCATCTGCATAACCTTCTCCCTGCTGACATTTGCAGTCTTGTCTCTGGGTGAGGCCCTCTGCAGTGCTCAAAATGAAACAATTGGTTTCTGGTGGTGGAGTATGTCCATGTATTCTAACTGTAATGCAATGCTCCTGTCAATGCCCCTTTACTCCTTAGGTCCCATAAAAAACACTCTGTTTTCTCTTCAGGTTTTTTAAAATTATCAGTTGGAGCTAGTAGAACTAGGCTCGTGATGAAAAGACACCAGTGGAGAGTACATAGGAGAATAACACAGGAGACTGTTTAAAGGGTACAGTAGGATTCTTGTTGTTTATAAAGGTAGCAGCACATATAAATGGAATGCACCGTGGTGCCCCATTCACTCACTCACTTGACTTTCCTGACTTACGTGCTTGTGCAAGTGCAGCCAAACAGGTGAGTAAAACGTTTGCAGGTTCAGTCCCATCTAGTTAAGCAGGTAACTAAGCATCTATTAAAAGGCTGAACTGGAACTGATAAAGAAAATCTGCTGCCAAACACAAATATCAATGAAAAAAAAAAAGTCTTGAAAATAGGAACAAGTTTCTACATGTACTTGTTTTCCTATGAGTGCACCACTTGTGAATTTCTATTTCTTGATGACCACTCTGCGGACAGCTCCTTCGGAAAGGTAAACAGATCATCCTGCTCTGGAACAGGAGGGGAAAAGAATTGTCTTTACATTTACTCATTCTTGTTTGCAAAATTTTCAGCTGCTTACTCAGGTCTGAAGTATTCGTAGAGCCAGATGAAAAGGAGATTGATGGAACACATTTGCACTACACAAAGTTCCTGCTCTGTATTTTAATAACTGCTTTGATGGGCATATCAGAGAAGGTCAGCAGAAGTGAAATGAGCTATGACTTGGGTGGTCTCTCTCAACTGAACTTCAAGCATACAGTCCCTCTTATCTCCATTGAAGTGGGGCAAGAAAGATTTACAAGGCGGTCAGAATCAGAGTGAGCTGAAGTCTGGAGATCCTGACTGTTGCAAAATGCTCCCTTACTCCTCAGTGTTAAAAGTTTAACAGCAGGTCTTGTGATGTGTTTTGTGCTTTCCCAGGGAAAACACAAGAACAGGTGATGCACTGCCCAGACAGCCTCACACCCCTGTGAGTTAAGTATTCACAGAAAAGGGCCATGGAGCCAGCTGGTGTGAATCAGGGGAGCTCCTCTGTCCTCAGTAGAGCTGTGCAGATTAGCACTACTGAAGATGTTGCCTAATGCAACTCTGTCTAGAACATACTTATTTCAAGTTTAATTTCAACTCACATCCAAGCTCTCTTGTTTATCAGAAGAAACAGTAACTTGGGAGAATGACCTTTAATGAGGTTTAGCAGATCTGCTTAGGATGTGGATACCATTAGTAGAACCTAGCACATAGACCACTTTACTGAGCCTGTTTCTCTGCTCTCGTTGTAAAAGCACTGAGTCGAATCACTCCCACATTGCTGCACTGTTATTGTGGTACCGGGGCAAAAATATTTGGCAGGCATTTCAAAGTAAATGCTTCAGATGGAATGACGGCAGCTGAGGAACAGAATGCCAAGATTAAGGAAAGTATACTCTGCTATGCAGGAAAGCATTTTTGGAAGAAATACTGAAAAGAATTTTAAGCAAATTTTAACATAATTGCTATGAAGTTTTACTGGAAAACGGCAGAGTGGTCAATACTCGATGTGCAGTATTTTAAGGGTTATTCAGATCATTGTGTAAACAAGAATAAAAATTTCCCATCTGAAGAAAACAGGGGATGAGGGGGTGGTTAATTCATCAATACTCTAAAGAATACACATTCCACTGGGGAATTCTACTCTAATAATATAAATTCCTCACAAAAGGGTTGTGGTGAGGCCCAGTGTATAGAGAAAACAGATATTTTGTGTTATTATAGCAGCACATTTACCTAACCAAAGCTTGGGCAACTGCAGTTTTTCCATTAGAAGTTACTGTTTTCAAGGATTTTTTTATAACTTGGACATCAGAACTGGCTTACAGCTAGGACTTGGTAAATAAAAGCTTGGCCTCAGTCCCACTTATAACTCCAAACTTTAAAAAAATATTTGTTTGGACACCTATGGTTATAGGAAGAAACAACCTTTTCTGGCCTTGTAGCATTTAAAAATGCCTTTGGTCTACAAAGGCAGTTTGTTAGGTAATTAGTCCAATTGCTCTAATTCCCTTCAGAGTATTAAAAAGGAAATGGTTGAGACACTATGTTTGAAAATGACTTTGCCATATGCAGTGAATACTTTTCATTAAAATTATTAATCTGATCTTTTAATCTGCTTTGCACATATATTTAAGAGTTGGATTCGATGATCCTTGTGAGTCCCTTCCAACTCAGAATAATCTGTGATACAGTGGAACTGTTCACCTGCTTATGCCAGCAAGAGTGAGTTTGACTTGTGGTGCAAAGTGAAATGTGTTCTCTGCACCTCCAGGACTCTGTGAAGTGGTTGGAGTCTCTCCAGTGGACACTCTGCAGTCTCTCATGCAATCATACGTGTTTTCCATGGCTCTCAGTGTGTCCCTTAGCAGTGCCCTGGGAAGCCTTCTGCTTGCATGTATGCAACAGTGAATAACAATTCTGTTTCTGTTTTCTAAATGCAAGCAAACCACAAGTTAAACCCTCAACAGAACAGCAGTCTGCTAAAATGTCCCATGCTGTAATCCCTCAGTATATTGAGCTAAGAAACTACCATTTCTCCTGTAGATTTTGCTTTTCCCTCTAACTTCTATGTTCACCTGAACTTCTGATAGATCTGTTGTTCCTGCAGAATATCACTGAAGCTTGTCTATTGCTGCCCCTTGGCACTACTCCATCCCAGTGCTGAGCAATGCCATTGCCATCATTAACTGTCCTACATCCACAAAACTGTCATTTGTCACAATCTTCTTCTTCTGATTCACCCAGCACGTTATTCCTCCACTAATTTTCCTCTGCCTTGAACACTTGTTTATTGCCCCCATAGTTCTGCCCAGGTGTTCCCACACAAAGATATGGACACATGCACCATATTACATACGTACTGTAAGTCCAAGGAAAGCAGCAGTAAATGTTTTCCTCATGATCTGCAAATACTCAGTAAGTTCAACATCTCTGGACAAGTCCAACTGGCTGTATATGTGCAAATCTGTATCGCAGAGTATGTGCTGAAGATCTAGCACTTTTTGGAAGCACTGCAAATATCATGGAAGTGCTGTGTCATTGATACATGCGTGTACCATAAGTCCATCCAGCTTTTTCTGGAAACTGCACAGCTCTAATGAATGTCTCAAAACCACGCGGAAGAATTTCTCTGTGCATGCACATCAGAGTGATCTGAGGTTTCTGGGTATGCAGAAATAGTTATGTTTTTCTTCTAATACTTGAAGAAACCTCTAAAAACCACAAAATATTCTCAAAATCTGGCAGCACACAATAGCTGGTGGAAGAGAAGCATTTGAGACCCAGCATACAGAGTAGCCCTCAATCTGTAAAGCCCTGTATAGCTCCAATCTTCAGATCTTATTTTTCATCTTCCAGGTGCTGCTAATCATTCTGGCATATTGTCCTCCTTAAATCTCTGCATTTGTTTGCAACAAGGCCCCAGACTGACCAGGACTTGGAGGCAGAATTGCCCAACTGTTTTTGGAAGGTGAGTGCATTGAGAGATACAGAAAAGGTTTCCAATTTCTAAAGCAAGATTTTATTAGAATACAAACTCTCAAACTAAAACACATTATCTCTTTAAACTGAGTTATCTCAGACTCCTGGATGAGGTAGACTGCATGAAATAATGTGAATATGAATCTTCTTGCTCACCATTGTACCCTTTCCCACACTCCTGCTCTCTAGTCCTGCAATTCTTAGTGTCTTCCTTAGTTTGAACAACCACTGCCTCAGTCCCTCAGATAAAGCCTCCATCTTTTCAGAACCTTACAGGCTGCCTTACAGGCATCTGAAAATCCCAAGATGTGTTTCAATTCCAGAGAGAAATCCAGAGTCTGAACTTCCTTTTTCTTCTCCAAAATGCATTGAATTATTCAGTCTTACTTTCTCTAATTATCCTGAAGAAATGTCCTTTTCTTTCATATCTGAGGTTGGTGATGCATTGAAGCGGGAGGAAGGCAAAACGTGGATCTAGAGAATGTTGAAATATAGCAAATTAGGTATGTTTATCCTTCAAGGGTAATAGTCTTGATATGCGTTTTGCTCTCAGACAAGAAGTATGTTAAATCTATTGGGCAGCTGATAAAAAGTCAGGTTTATGTGTGTCTGTTAAAATTGTTCATCTGGTAAAGCTGCTACAGTTTTAAGTATTTGCCTTTGTGTCAATAAAATAACTAGTCAATTAAGGTTAATCATATTTGATGGGCTTGAAAATCCTTGTAGATTTGCTGTATGCAACACAACTTCCAATCTTTTTCTAGGTCTGCAAAGACAGGTGTAATGAAAGCAGTGGATGGACAGGGAAACTGTCAGGTTACAAGAGAAAACAGAAAAGTCTGAAAGAGCAAAGGAAACTCCTCCCACATTTTGATTGTACTCTACTCTAAGAGCTTCTCATCAGGAAAAAGTACTGCACCCTTACTGGTCCCTGCCCAAAGCTGTGGATGTCCCTTAGTGTCAGACATGCCATTCCTGCTGCCTGACTATTTGTTATCTTTCTTCTTACTCTGAAGAATGTGCCAACTCATAGTCTAGGAGTAGTTTGTCAGTCTGGGAAAATGATACCAAGGGCTGTGAGCACCACCAGCAAAGTCCTCTTCTGGGATCAGGTCAGTGCTTAAGCCACTGCCATCGTCTGTCCTCCTTACTTAAAGCCACTGTCAAAGTTTCCATCTCTTTTCACTGAGCTGTGGCCAGCTCATTGGAAAGGAAAGGGCAGAGGCAGTGCAAGTTAGTCATAGCCTTTTGCTTCTTCATGCCTCTAAAAAGATCTCCACAAATGTCAAAATCTTACAAACCCAGAAGAGAAAAGGACTAGGATGAAGCCAAATGGACAAGCTGGTACCACTCCAGGGGATGGCTTACTAGCATTGATAGGACCTGTCAAACTGGGACTGATGTTATCACAAGCCATTTTGTTACATAGTAAGGCCAAGTACAGGGGAGTGACAAACACCTGAAATCATATTTGATGTCACAGGGAGATGAAGATGCTCTAAATTCCTACAAGCTGGCCCAAGCAACTATGTCCTTCAGAAGCAAAGGGTTTCCTCTAAACGCTTAGTTTCAGGAGAATCAGAAGCAATAATTTCTTTTTCATATTCCTCTGAGCTTTTCTTTATTTTTGGGTAGAGGTAAGTTTTGGATCTTAGAATCATAGAATATCCTGAGCTGAAAGGGACTCACAAGGATCGCCGAGTCCAACATTCCTCTAGTGAAATCATGGTTATCTCACATGACAACTGACTCTTTCTTCAAATCTCCAGTTTCTCAAATTCTCCATTTCATATATTCTGCAAATTCAGAGACTATTTTTGCTTTGAGTGCCCTGAAGCACTCTGTATTACCCTAAGTACCTCACAGCTGCAAATATTCAGGTTACCAACATCTACCCACCGAAAAAACAGTAATTTTCTTTCAAGGTTAAGATATAATATTCCACTCCCAGCAGAAATCTAAAGACTTTGCAAAACATGCAAATGCTGTAGCAAAAAAAAGAGTGGAAGGGATCCCCTCCCTCCTGCAGTCAGTGCTTGAAGACCCAGGCACATGGCTCGAGCCACAAGCACTTCTCCAGCCACCAGCTACTAGAGGTAGGCTAGAGAAAATGCCAATCGATCAAAGATATTTGGGACAAGGACTCCTATCACTTAATTTTCCTCCTTAAAAGACAGGCACTTAGTTTAGCCTAAGCAATCAATGGCCTTTGGAAAAAGAGAGGAGTTGCAAGACTTTCTGTGCTGATGGACCTGACACAGTTTGCTCAGGGCTGTTGCCTAATAGGAACTGGCCAGAGTCATGTGGGATGAATCCACCCCTGAGACATTTTCTCCCAGAGTACCAATGTGTGTGGTGATTCTTTCTACTTAAATTCATCAGAGCAAATTAAGATAATAATCCTACAATAAGCTCAAGAAAATGAATTTCTCTGCCTACAAACTCCATCTGGCTTCCCCAGGGATTCCTAGGATTGGTTTCTGAAGTTTTTTGCCATATTTGCCCTCCTGCTCCTGCGCCACAGCCTTTTGATAGGGGGATCTTCCTTATTTGTAAGCTTCCTATCTTTCCTATCATACCCTTAGCACCACCCCCTTGACACTAGCTTAGCGTAGCATTGGTCTCCTGTTATAAATATAAAATGTTGAGTTTGGTTGAGATGACTGCCACAAAGATGATCAGAGGACTGGAGCACATCTGCTATGAAGACAGGCTGAGAGAGCTGGGGTTGTTCGTCTTGGACAAGAGAGGGCTCCAGGTAGACCTTATTGCAGCCTTTCAGTACCTAAAGAGGGCCTACAAGGAAGACTTTTTAGCAGGGCCTGTTGTGATAGGACAAAGTGCAATACTTTTAAACACGAAGAACATCTATTTAGATGAGATATAAGGAAGAAGTTTTTTATAATGAGGGTGGTGAAACACTGAAACAGGTTGTCTGGAAAGATGATGGATGCTCCATCCCTGCAAATATTCAAGGTCATGTTGAAAGGGGCTCTGAGCAACCTGATGTAGTTGGAGATGCCCTGCTCATTGTGGGGAGTCAGACTAGATGACATTTAGGTGTCCCTTTGAACTGAAACTATTCTATGATTTTATGAAAAGGGAACAGTATAAAAAGCTCTATCTGTCATTTACTAGAATGAGTAGAACAGAAATCTGTTGCCTTGACCTGGAATTTTTCTCTTCTTGCAAAGTAACATTTTCAGTAAAGAAGTGCTAGAGCCCAACTAATCCCAGCAATAAAATTGTTGCTATTGAATTCCATGGTAGCTTTTCAAACAAGAAAACTTCTGTGTTCACTGCAAACTATTAAGAGACCATCAACTTTAAAAAGTTGTTGGCTCTGCTTAACATTTTCTAAGCACAGTATAGACTGTTTTATCCATTTATACTGCCTGACTTGTCTCCTTCATGTGTCTTATATAATAATTTCCAAAGTCAGAAACAAAGAAAATTTTAAAAAGGCATAAGCTAAGATATTATGACACAAGTTTAAAAACTCTTAGCAGCTGCATAACCTGGTGACAAAGAACAAAGTGGTTTAAAAATCATCATATTTTATAACATTAGACTGCCACACACTACATATAGATTTTGCTGCTGATTATATTGTTACGCATTCCATTGTTCCCATGCCATTGGCCTTCAGGACTTTATTATTTATGTAATTCTAAGATCTGACACAGCTAGAGTGAAATGCATCTGATCTCAATGAATGGCATTGGATGAAAAAAAGTGGATTTTATGAGAAAAAAATGCCATTTTAATTTTACTGCAAGTCCATTGATTGGTGACAGATGTTACCATTCCCATTTAATTATTCATGATTAATTTGCCAAATAAAAATAAAGATAGATGTAAAAGTATTTGAAATCATCCAGATAAAGAGTTCAATGAAATAAGTTGTCTTTATTACTTTCTTTCTTTTTTTTTCCCCCCAGATTTTCCATATTAAGGGAAACCTGAATCAGAGCAGCATGTACAGTCCTACCTGTATACATTAAAGATCTCAAATAATCCAACATGTGGTTACTAATCAAGGAAAGCACAGGATTGTGAGAAGAGAAGGGGATATTTCAGTAGGAAGTATTCTATAGGGAGTGGTGGCTTAAAACTCCATCATGGTGCTGTTTCAACAGAAGTACCTCAAGCTTTGATGTTTCATGACCACCATGTATTCAGAGCTACACATATGAACATACTTAATAGGCATCATTTAAAAGAAAAACGTGTCTAAATCCCAAGGAACTGGCACTTTAAGCTAAATATGTAAAACTTGACCAATTTTTTTCCTCACCCTGGAATATGAGCACATGCTTTACATCTTTTGGATAAAGTGCTGATAAAGAACAATAATGTGTGTGTGATTTTCTCAGCCTGCCTGGGCCACTAAAGAGAAACCTCTGCCCTACATAGGTATCCAGGCTCTTCCTGTTGCTGCAGAGGCCCAACACAGCCACTGGGTCATAAGGTGTCTCTGTCAAGCCACTGGCTCTTGGAAAGCTGTGTTCTGCCACATGAGCAGCTTTTTTCTTAAATACAAAAAAAAAAAAACCCACATTAGTGAAAGTTTCATTTCAGTGGCAAGCACACCTGCAATGCTTTGGAGGGAAAATATTTTAAAAAGGTTTATTATCATATTTGTCCTGTTTGTTTTAAAATACTAGCATTGGGGATTACATTTAAAAATGTAATACTTAATTTTCTTGATTTTCCTATGTGCTATTTTTACAGGAAATCTGTTTTACCATACTTTTCATTATAAAGGACCGCAATCATGATCAAAAAGGAAGGTTTCTTCTGTATACTCCCTAAAAGTGTAGCAACACACATACCTGAGTGTTAGAGATTCAGTGTTTTGGAAGCATGATATACAGATAAGGAAAATCATATTGCAGAGACTATGTGTGGATTATTTTTTTCACATGATTCAGAAGATGTTTAATTAATTTAAAAGAATAAAATGCTTTAAATAAGCAAGTTAATTCCTCCTGACCCCTGGAAACCCAACAGTGTTTTGCTGTGGTCCACACGGGCCTGGCATGTCTCAGGCATTCGAGACACTTTCAGATCTTGGGAAGAGATAAGCAAATAAGCAAATATAGTTGCTCAGCACAGATGTGCAGATGGTCAGCCTGAAAATGGTCTTCTCTCATCATAAACTTTGCTGACAGCTTTCTATGTCCCTGATTTCCAGTTTATTCTCTCCTTTATTTGTGCTTGCCACTGAAATGAAACTTTCATGGATGTGTGCGGTTTGTATTTAAGAACAAAGCTGCTCATGTGGCAGAGCACATCTCCAAGAGTCAGTGGCTGTGACAGAGACCCCTTATGGCCCAGAAGCTGTGTGGGGCCCATCTGCAGGGCAGGAAGAGCCTGGGTGACCCCCCCAGCTCCAAGGCTGCTGATCTGGAACCTGATTGCTGCAGAGAATGAGGAGCTGCTGTACAGCCCAACAAACCTCTGCCACTGCAATAACAACCCAAATAGGAGATAGGAGCCTTCAAAACAAATTGCACAAGTACATGAATGTTGTACTAACTACTACTCCATTTCAAGATGTTCTGGTGGCTTTCCACATTTAATTTGTGACTCCTGTTAGCTCTGAGCTCTTCTGTCTATATCTCCATGGAGCAATCTATGCAAGTAGTCAGTGGCCTGGCAGTGCTTCAAGGAGTGCTAGCTTTGGACCCATAAAGACTGCATTGAAACTATGCAATTCCACGGTTGGTGCTTATCAAGCACAGTATTTCACTCTGTATGGTCTCATTGCCCACCTGAAAACCATCTAGCAAGGTACATTGAAATTTCTCAAAATGAGGCCTCAGATCCTTGTTATGCTTCTGTTCTAAATAACTTCTTCAAGCTGATCCATGGATTTTGTGTTCCTGGGTTTCCTTTGATGTGGTACACTGTAATTTGTACTACACTGCCTGTCTCTTTAAATATGATGCTTAATCATGTTTCATTCTCAGAGTCTTGATGTAGTTATGGATCAACAAATTTGGTACAGACTTTCTTTTTTGTGTGTGTGGGTTTGCTTCTAAAGATGTCTGCATATAGTGCAGCAGGTGAACTTTGTGTTGCTACATAAAATATTTCTATGTACAAATAAAACTGTGTTGGATGAAGTAATTTCTGTCTGGAACAATCTCTACAGAAATGCATTTTTTTTTTGTTCTGCTGAAATACCAGCAGCTGAGGAGCATAACACATAACTTGGCATTCTTAATGTTGATTTTGCCCTGGACAACTTATTTCTGTTGCTGAAATAGACAGTTTTACACCTCCAAAACCCCTATTAGTGTAATTAAGGAAGTCAGCCTTCTTGATAGGTTCCATGTTGTTGTGCTAAAGGGAATAAAACTAAATTAAAGGCAAAAAATATAAGGCAAAAAACAAAAAACAAAAGGACTGAAAGTAGCTGCACATATCTAGGTTCCTGGGACAGCTGGGTTGAAATAGCATGAAAAAAAAATATGTCCCTGCTATCTGACTATAGCACACATTAACTGCAACTCAGAACTGCTCTGGGAAAGTGTCTCTTGGGTACCAACTAAGCTTATTCCTAAGCTCTCTTCAGGGAATTCCTTCTATAGCTCTCCAGGGACAAGTGCCCATTTTTGCCTGTGACAAGGCACAGGTTTTCTCCTGTGCAGAGGTACAGTGTGGAAGGAGAGGGAGCCCTGGTTCTGCCTCTCATCAGCCACTCCTGGCCTGCATTGCAGGAGTACAAGAAAACGATTACGTGCCCCTGTGTAAGCACATTAGCATCTGACCATATTTTTAGACTGACAAATAGCTCTGTTTCTCAGTTCTTGACACAGTTTTCCTGGTGCATATGTACTACATGAAAGATAATGTGCTCCTGCATAGTCTTCCAGAGTGAACCAACTATTTCCCTCCAAAACGAAACCTGTGCCCAGTTCTGGGGACAGTTCGGTCCAGCAACTGCTCCAGAAGCAGTATGGGTGACACTGCCCTAGCTTCAGCCCTCTGCCTTTTACAGTCCTTCAGCACTATGTCAGCATGCTTTCCATCTTCACACACCTTCTCATTCCCTCCTGTCATGTCCCAGAACATGAAACACTTCCCTTCAAGTTTCTGGTGTGAAAAAAATCACTGAGCTGCAACACAATCTTCATATAAAACCGCAGGCATAATGAGTTAAATATTTGTATTTTAGGATTACAGGGACATCATATTGGCCACAGAGGAGACACAAGGGAATGTTCTGTGTAGTAAAGATGTAGCATGAGACTAATTTTCATTAAGCAATTTCTTAATAAAATAATTTCTGTGTTACTTGCGTTGTGCCTGCTGAGCTGAACTTCTAAACACCCAACTGCTTTGTGGCCACCTGGAACATACATGCTGTCCCAAGTATCCAGCTCCTCTGATCAGCCTTACCCAGCAGCCTTGCTCAAAGCATACCTAGCCATCACCCCAAACCAATAAATTCAGTGCAAGACATATCAGCTGCTCCCAGACCATCATAGCATTGCTGTGGTCTTTGCATCATAGCTAATGGCTAGAGCAATCATGCAGAAAGAGGGAGATTGAGATCAAAATTCCTTTTGGTCTGGGTGTTCTAAGCTAGTCTTCCAAAAAGAGTGACATAAATTAGAATAGGGTACCTTCCACCCCTTGCCCCCCTTCCTCTTATTAAGTAGCAACTGAATGAAAAAGAGAAGAAAAATCCTGAATGCAGACCCCAGGCTTGCCTGTCTGCCTGAATGCCTATTGCATTACAGTATCATGCTCCTTCATAGTTGTTCTTCTTCTAGCTTCATGAATATTGAGAGTGTTTAGGTATCAATCTTAAGACTTCTCATTTGACAAACCAGCATGAACTTCCATGGGCTAAGCAGGAGAGTGAAGTCAGGACTAATGTTTTAGACCCAGGTACCTGCCAGCCAGTAATTTTGATTTTCAGGCTCTTAAAAGCTTTTTGAAAACTCACCTTGTACATTCTTAGCGAAGTAAGGAGGGCACAGTCTTTGTATTTACTTCCCTGAATGCAAGGATTGCATTTATGCATGGCTCTGATGTGAAATACAGCAGGCAGAAGGAGAGACAGAAGCGTATCTGTGACCCTGGCTACTATTTAAGTATTACCTGGTGCCGAAGCACAGCCTGGCCCCAAATTAATCCATGGGTTAGTTGTTTTTACTTAAAAGAATGATTGCATTCAAGCATGTCTTTTCCTGTACGTGCAAAAGAACACCAAATTCAGTTGTGGTGTTTGGTTGCACATTTTTCCTGGTGTCATTCTAAGAAAATCAAAGATATTCTATGAGGTGGATAGTGATTCAGTTAATAAAGATGAGCATGAACTGCTCAGTAATGGATATAACAGTTGAATTCACAGGCATCCTCAGTTGCTAATGGAATCTGAAAGTTGTCAGGAAGATGCAGTTCCATTTGACGTGACACACACCCTCCTCGTGCTGACAGCTCTGCAAAGTTACATTTTTTAAAACATATTTTCTTAATGCATTTTTTGGCTAACCGAGTTGTCCCCATTACCTCTGAAACACTTTAGTCTAATTCACGTTAACCAGCTTAGTGAGACACCAACAACATGCTTTTTATCCAGGATCAATTGACCAGACTTACAAAGCTGCTGGTATTTAAAGACAGTTCAAGCCCTTTCCTGACTGCTGTAGGGCTCTGAATTTCTCATTTGTCTTGCTCATTCCATCATCTATGCACACAATAAGCAAATAGCTTTAATATTTCCCCAAATGACCGATTCCCTTTTCTCCTGTTAAAGTTTGTGGTACCAACAAAGAGTAAGGAGAAGCGGCTCCTAAGCTGGAAATCAAGGGAACATAGACAGTACTAAGTATTTTGCAAAATTCTTTTTCATGGTGTGAACTTTGCAAAGAAACAAAACTTTAAGTTAAACAAAAGTTTAAGTTAAATATATTTGAAGCTGAAGTGCTGACTGCCTTGTGACAGATCACCAGTGGTTCACCCCATTTTTAGCAGTCATTATTACAGACTCAATGAAAAGATGATTTATGGAGTCTCAAAAATTTCATGGCAGATCTGGGGAGAGTATTTCCAAGCAAAAATACCCACAAAGTCACAGATTAATGTAAAACTACAAGGATATAAAAGAAGATCCATACAGGTTGCATGGGGATGGTGTCCTGAAAGGAGATGTGTGAGAGATACTTTGCATACACGGTCCATCTATGATGTGGCAAAGGTTTCTCTTACAGCTTTCTGGAGTAATTTTGACAGAGCTATCAAAATGTTTCATCACAATATATTTGTACTAATGTAGATCTATAGACTGCAGTAGAGATGTCCCTCATGTACATCACCTTCAGATTAAAGCAAATCATGTGTCTTCTTCCCAGTAATCTAGTACATGTGTCTATAACAAAATTGCTGCACCAGATTGACACCATCATGGCTAGGTTTCACAAACAAAGATTTGGGGATTGACACACATGGCTGCTAAATTCTCTCATACTGATGCCAAATACCAACAAAGTAAAAGGTGCTATTCTGGATGGAAGGAAAGTTGTTCTGGTCAGACTGACTATGTAACTTAAATAGATTAGCTCAAGAGGGAAGACACAGCCCTCCCGTCTCTATTTAGCTACCTTGAAATAAAGATACAGACATGAGATCTCAAGGCCAGGTTGCATAGGGCCCTGGGCAACCTGATCTTGTGGGTGGCATTCCTACCCATGGCAGGGGGGTCAGAACCTCTACAAAGTATTATTTGCTTTCTGAGGCTCAAGGTTCTATATAATTTTTATATGTCCATAATGGTTATGCAACTGTTCTGGGCTAAAAAACACACCCCTAAATGAAAACATTTTCCTTGTTGTAAAGTTACACAGTGCCATGTAGATCGTAACAGCTGTGGAAATCCCTCATTCCTTATCATACCATCTCAGTGATGTAAGGAAGCAGCAGCTCCTCTCACTTGGCTTTATGTTGCCAGTTTTGACTGGAGTTACAGCTACATGGACTCAAATCAAGGAACACTGCCCCTAACCTCTTACCTCTTAGGCTGCATTTTGTTCTAGTATTCAGCCACAAACCCTAACATTTTGCATTTGCTTCTCATGGAATTTGAACTGTTGTTTCCAACCTCTAAATTAGTCCTTGTTCACCACACAAAAGAGCAATTGCACCAGTGGTGGCACCCATGCAAGTCCCAGCACAGCCATACTTGTCCCATGTGGATTTTGTCCTAGCAGAATGATGAGAAGACCCTTTTGCTGCTAGCGTAGTAGCACAGTATAACTGTTCCAGTAGCAAGTCCTGAGCAGACCATCTCTCTCTTCCCCTGCTTCAGCAGTACCTACTGATTGACACAGCCCCCAAGCTGCACAGGAGGACATTCAGGACATGGGCCACAGAGCTGTCTCCTCCAGCAAAGGGTGATAACCAAGAATGATTTTTTAAAAAGCAATTGAACACAGAAAACATCTGTGCCTCTGTTCTGTCCAGGTTTATTTTTCCAATACTTCACATACCAGAAATAGTTCAGTATGACTCCTCCACTACAACAGAAGAAAAGAAAAATAAAAGCATGTAATATTTAATTAAAAAGAATATTTTTATTTACATGACAAATTTGATCAAACAGTTTGTATACCCCCCAACCCACCCTCTATCCACTTTCTGCACCTTATCTTTCTGTTTCCTTCTCTTTTTAGAAAGCACTTGGCCATCCTTTAGGGCTGCTGAGCCTGTCAGTCTCTTACTGCTTCTGGGATGTTTGGCTGCCCTCAGAGCATCATATGACTTCAGTTAGCTTGGGGGGCTCCAGCTGTACTCTTAAATGTCATGGACAGAGGTAACAAAAGGGGAGAGGGTTAAGAGAATCAAATATGTTATTAGACATTTCTTTTAAATCCTCTTGCAGAAGATGTAAATCACATGCTTGGCAGGCAGATTTGGGGATGTCACATGGGGGTTTGTTTGGTTTTTCGTTGATTATATCCCCAAACATTTGCTATTTCTTATGTTTTTTTCCTTTGTATGTCTTACTCATTCCTCATTTATTTCTATTTAAGTCCAAGGGGTCAGAACCTAGGAAAAAATTTTGACAGTTCCTGCAGCTGATACAAGAGTTTTCTCATCCAAGCTATTTGGGAACCTATTTGGGATTGCTCACCATTAAAATATATCCTGGCTCTTTTCTCTGCTGGCCCATGAAGTACAGCTTCTTGCCCCCGATTGACAGAAAACACCACTCAGGGCAAATTGCCAGTCTACAAAGCACCTCCGCACACAATTATCTTGAAATACATTCAGATATCCAACAGAACTTTAAGTCAGAGTGCCTAAATTAATCTGAAATCAAGGTCATTAATTAACCTATGAGCAAGGAGGTCAAGGCATCACCTCCTGATGACATTCCTCACTTGTTTACCTGGAACAGTGAAATGGGGATCCACCATTTAGTAAGCTAAACAGTACTTACAAACTGCTTGGTTTACATCTTCCTCAGGGCTATTTGCTCTGAAGAACTGGTTCCCTCTGACCAGGGAGAGTATGGAAATTCCTCCAATCTTCAGAAAACAGCTGTCAGGAAAAGTTTCTGAGATGTGGAAAAGTTTCTGAGATGTGGAGAAGTGAAACGGACTGATTAGTAAGTAAATTTTACCAAGATTAAACAACCAAAGGAAAAATGGAAGGTTTTGTACCCTTCTCCTCCTCCCAGGGCTTCTCCAGAACTGACTGTGGCACCTGGGAAGAAATGACAACCGTGTGACCCCTTTCTTGGACAAGTCCTCCATCCCCATCAAAAGCCAAGGAATCAGAAAATGAACAGACATATTTTGCACATCTTTCACTCAAACTGGAAGAAATTATGCAAGTGCTTTTTAAGGGGAAGCTCAGAGTATTGTGGGGACAGCAGCTGTCTCACCCTCAGCTTCCCTTGACCTGAGTGCCCTTCACTGTCCTCAAGCAGTGCCATCATCACAGCAGGGAGAACAGATGACCTGTAGGTCATCTTTTCATCTAGGACTAGATGACTTCCAGAGGTCCATTCCAGCCTCAGTTATTCTGTGAGTATTGGCCAAGGGTCTGAAGCCTCTTCTCTTGCCTGGAACCCTGTACTAGGCTAATGGTCACTGTGACTGCGGGGTTCTGCTATCCTGATGCCCCACAGATGACACAGGCCTCCTGTACTGTCTCATGAAAAACATTGGTTTTCATACACTAGACACCCTTGGAAAAAAATAATCAACTTGGCGAGCGAAAGTTGAAACATTTTCAACAGAAGCTCTATTTCCTTTTTTTAGTAACTGTGAAGTTCTTAAAACATGAAAAGCTAAGATGAAGCTGAAGAAAAGTTTTCATGAGGATTTTCTTTGACAAGTTTGCCATTAAAAGAAGTGGCATTTGCCATCTGGCTCCAATTAAGCTTCCATCAAGTTATGCTGAAATGGTAAAGAAAGGTGTAGGAAAAAATTGCTTAACTATCTTTTTACAAGTTTATGGATAGATGAAAAAACGTTTGGGCTTATATCAATAAACTAATACATAGTAGTGCTGATGGAAAATTTCACAGCATCTATGTGTTGACTGCTGAAGATTTTGCCTAATAATTTTGTTATTCATTAAATACAAGCTAAGTTCAGTGGTCCAGGCTGTAGTCTGTTCGGGAGTACACCCCAGTACAATCAACTGCAGCCTGTAGCTATGCAAGGTTTATTGCACCTTCTAAGATTGGGCTCCTTCTTTAGGCCTTTCTGGACATGATTTTGCTACACAGTAACTGTGTAAGCTGGACGTTCATATTAGATTTAACAATGTATTTGTAGTTAATTTAATGTCTGTGGGCCAATAAGTGTGGTTTGGAAAATGAGAGTGGAAGGACGGAGGATTATGTCTGCACATACACAATCCTAGGATCATCCAACCAATATTTGTTGAATACAAACAACAGGGCTCTGATCTCACTGCAGCTGTTTGTCATTGACTAAAAAGAGTAGGATAGGAAACTTCACATACAGCAATTCCCAAATCACTGCAGCCATTCTCTTGGTACAGCAATGGCTCAAGAAGCCCTGCTGAAAACTTGCTAATTTTTGCAAATGGATTCACCAGTTTTCAGCAAACTCACAGAGTTCCACACCACAAAAGGGAACATGTTAGCTGTCACTATTGTATTATCTTTATTCATAATTGTTGTTATATGCAGAATGAAATTAGAAAGGCAGCACATGTGTTCACCACCTGAGCAGATGAAAACATCATTGTGAACGGTTAAGATGTTAAAATATGTTCTTCCACAGTTCCAAGGTGCAGTCATGCATCTGATAAATATTTACTTTTATAAAACTCACTTAGGAGTCATTTTAGTTTCTGGGACCAGGAAAGTGTCTCTCCAAACAGATGATTGCAAAATGGATGAGTTTGTCTAGGAAAGTAAGATTTGAAATCTTGGGGAAAGAAACTACACTCCTGTTAGCAATTGTTTTTGAAATTGAGCTGATTTCATAAGCTCAAGGGAGTGTTATTAAAGTGCATAAAGAGAAACTTGAAAAACAAGAGAGAATTTAATGCAACAACTGAAATATTCAAGGTTATGTTGCATAAGTGTTTGCTGTCTCTTTCTCACCCTGCATTTCTCTCTCTTTCCATACCAGTTTCCTGTCATAAGATGAACCAAAGAGGAGGGAGCAATAAAACACAGAAACAAAAGTACACAAACTTCTTAGTTTCCTTCTCATGTGACCTCAAAAAGGATTTTTTTTCTTCCCTATCTCTCCAGTGTCAGAGACCACAAAACAAAGCTTGCATCTGCCAGTGCTTGATGGCTTAGGGAAGGGAAACTGGGTGAAAGACTTGCTGGGGTATGTTCGCAGGCTCAACAACATGGCTATACTAGGTAGGAACAATTGTCATTGCTTCTTCAATGCCAGTAGAGTTATGGCACCAGCAGAGCATCTGGCCAAACATATTTAAGTCTCTTAATACAGCTGATTTAGTGCAAATCCACTAGCATCAGTGCAAATGTGATTTGCACTAGTACACTTTGTTCCCTTACACGTAAAGAACTCATCTCCACCCACACAAATAAGCACAGGGACATGAGCATCAACCCAGATGCTCCCAGGGCTGTCCTGGGAGACCTCAGCCCCACTGGCTAGGGAACTCTCCAGAGTGGCTCTCTGGAGCATGTTTTGTACTGAGCAGGGTCACTGCCTGTGGAGCTATGAGATTTATTATGGGATGCAGGAAAAAGCATTTTTGGGCTCTGGAAGATTTATGAGATGGTTAGGGGAGAAAACAAAGGCAAGGGGGTTGATGGGGAGGGGGAAGAATCAAGGTAGTTTTCGGGATGGCCAAGCTTGAGGGGAAAAATAAAAAGCCTAAGTGCTGGTCAGTACACCTGCCTGGGCATGCCCTGCACCTCATTAGCACAGTTTGTCCTATATTACTCAATTCCTTTCTACATTTAGCTTGGGTAAAGAATTGTGTCTTCTGTGCATGTCTGTGTATGGGGATCTGAGTGCAGCCACAGGGGCAGGGACCAAGGGTCAGAGAGCCCACTGTTCATGGAACACCACCTGGTGAAAGTGCAGGTGTGCACATGAGCACCCTGCAAGTGCAAGTGAAGATCAAGTGGTATGAGCTGTCGAGTAGGTAAGGTAACCTTGGATCCAGAGACCTGTGGGTCTGGGAGTGAGGAACGTGGAGGAGGTGGCTGGTGGCAGGTCTAGAAGGCCCCAGGTATCTGCCGAAGCAACTATGGCATCTGGTGGCTTATTTAGGTAAGTGGGTGTGGGGGTGTTGGTGTGTACAAGGAGGTCTTTACCAGCAAACGGAGTGGAATGGTACCTCCAGGGACTCATGTATCCAACTGTCAGCTTCTAGGAAGCCTGGGATTCAGGGGCAGATTGTGTATCTGAGCCTAGTTCCTGAAGTGATCCACACTGTGCACACATATGTATAAATATTCTCTCTAACAGATTTCCCTCCTGCTCAGTCAGAGAGGGAACAAGGCGAGGCCAGTGGCACTGCTTGTGTTCATGTGAGTCCTCTGTGTGTCTGTGATCTGTGTCGCCAACACTGTGCATACATATGCATGGGGTGTATGTGTGTGTGCATGGGCCTACTCATCCTCATGACAGGCTGGACCAGGGTCATGGACCTTCAGCAGTCTCACCCATATCAGGCTTCAGATTTGAACATCTCCCTAGCAGTATTTCATTTTAAAAGCAGACTAAAATGTATTATTGCATCATTTAATTTGATGCTACTCACTTACTTGGAATGGTTTCAATTGAGTGACCATTCCTCACGGGAATTCTCCATTGTAGGCAAGATCAGACATGGTGTGTGCTCATGAAAGAATCTCTTAGATTTTTCATGTCCAAGAAAACCAAACTGAGGAAATCTTCTGTCAGAGGAATTGCCTCAGACATAGTTAATACATTCAGAATGATTCAAAGTCTTCAGCTGAAAGGGGATAAATAAATGCAAAGTCCATCTGTTTCCAATGCTCTGTGGCTGTATGATAGGCAAAAGAATCAAGGCTCTCCTTGCAAGATACAAATACTTGCAGAAGCAGGGATCAATTTATCTTATGTGCACCGGACAATACACTATCTGGACAGAAAATGTGAGCCATGGTTGCATTATGCTTTTCCTTTGCCCAAAGTTAGTTTCATGCATAATTGCAAAGAAGTTCACTCAGACTAATTTTATAGGCTACCTTTTTTGTCTCTCCAACTGCATCACTGCCTTAAGAGTTATAAGCAACACTGCAATGGCCCTGACCTACCAAACCCAGGCATCAGCTTCTTTCTGCGCTTCTAAGAGCCATGGCTCATCTCAATCACAGATACTGTCCTACTTCATGCTCCCAGCACCAGTGATAGCAAAACTGAATGCAGAAATAATACCTTTTAAACATTTATCCATGTTCTGTGATGTGTTAAGAAACAAGCAGGTAGATACAAACAACCTTAATGATATTGGTGTTCAAGGTATAGAGTAGAAGCATCACACATTTTAAACATCACCTGTTCCGAACTATTTCTTACAAGGAAGAACACTTTCCAGTCAGTCATAGAATCATAGAATCAATAAGGTTGGGAACGACCTCTAAGATCATAGAGTGAAACAGTTAACACTTTGAAGGCAGGCACTAAACCCTGCCCTCAGGAGCCCTATCCACACATTTTTTGAACACTTTCAATGAATCTGTCATTTTCCTGGGCAATCTGTTCCAAAGCCTGACCATCCTTTCAGTGAAGAATTTTTTTCCCAGTATCCAGTCTAAACCTTCCCTGGCACAACCTGAGGCCATTTCCTCTTGATCTATTGCTTAGAACTTGGGAGAAGAGACTGACCCTTCACCTGCTCCTACACCTCCTTTCAGGTAGCTGTAGAGAGTGATAAGGGCCCTCCTGAGCCCCCTTTTCTCCAGGATAAACAACCCCAGCCCCCTCAGCTGCTCCACGTAAGACTTGTGCTCCAGACCCTTCCCCAGCTCTGCTGCCTTTCTCTGGGCACATTCCAGCCCCTCAATGTCTTTCTTGCAGTGGGGAGCCCAAAACTGAACACAGGATTCAAGGTGTGGCCTCCCCAGTGCCAAATACAGGGAGACAATCACTGCCCTGGTCCTGCTGGCCACACTGTTGTTGATACAGGCCAGAATGCCATTGGCCTTCTTGGCCACCGGAGCTTACTGCTAGCTCATGTTCAGACACTCATGTTGACCAGCACCCACAAGTCACTTTCTGCCAGGCTGCTTTCCCCACCTGGGTGTAACTCCATTTCACCATCACTCTCTGGGCTTGGCCATCCAGACAGTTTTTACTGAGCAAAGAGTACACCCATGCAAGACATGAGTAGCCAGTTTGTCTAGGAGAATGCTGTGGGAAAATCAAGGGCTTCATTAAAGTCCAGGCAGACAACATCCACAGCCTTTCCCTCATCCACTAAGTGGGTTACCTTGTCACAGAAAAAGATCAGGTAGGTCAAGCAGGATCTGCCTTTCACAAACCCATGCTGGCTTGCCCTGATCGTCTAGTTGTCCTGCACATACCATGCGATGGCATTCAAGATGATCTGCTCCATGACATTCCCTGGCACTGAGCTCAGGATGACAGGCCTTTAGTTCCCTGGATCTTCCTTCCAGTCGTTCTTGTAGACAGGCAACACATTTGCTGACCTCCAGTCAGGACCTCCCTGTTTGTCAGTGCTGCTGCTGAATGTTTGAAAGTGGCTTGGCCAGCTCTTCCACCAGCTGCTTCAGTATCCTTGGGTGGATCCCATCTGACCCCATAGACTCAGTCCCTGAGATGAAGACTGCTGCCACTAGTCAGCTGTGTTAAGAGCCATACATATTCTGTGCCTTTCTGCAGTCACCAAGAACAGCTTTGTGTAATCCCCCCAGCCCTTCATTCCCATCTGTCCCAAGGTCTGGCTGTCAAACTTTCTTTAGATTGGAGCAAGGAAAAAAATCACACTTCTAGAGTGTGTGGAGGTTTCACATACCTTTCACATAGAAACCATGAGTGCTAGGCAATTCAACAGAACAAAGAGAGACACATATAAAACTTCACATTCCTGAGATCATATGAGACTCAAGCAAGTCAGCACATCAGTGATAACTGCAGAAGAGGAATGCACAAGAAGTCATAATCTTCAAATCCTGCTATGTCTTCTGCATTGAACTAGATTTCTAAAACTGCCCATCAGAAGAAACAGATATTTACAAGACTGCACATGAATTTTTGAGAATACCTGCACTGAGCATAGACACCTCCAGTAGTGGTGTGTTACACACTTAGCTCTCATTTCATCCATTTCGTTGAGTTTATAAAGGCAAAGAAATATTTTCACTTTTCCCTGCTCATATCATGTTCATGACATTATCCTAAATGAATGTTAAAACCCCCTGGACTAAAGCAGTATCACTGATAATTTTAACAGAACTTTTGTAAATACATTCCAAGTAACTCTACAAAGAGCATATATTTTTGAAAACTAGATTATTTATTATTGTTTTTAAATCATTTGAACTTGCTGCTCCAAGTAACAGCACTTCAGACAAGAAGAGAAGAGCTCTGTTGTCCTTGGGGGGCAATCTAACTTGCTATTTAAAACACAGTTTAAGTTTCTGTTGAAGAAAATTTCCAGCAGGCAAAGGTCACTTGGCTTGTCCAGAATCATATTTAACACATATTTTACCTTGACAATAACCACACTTGTTGCTTTTCAGTGATCCTCTTCCTGTCTTACTTGTTTTTAGAAGATCTGTTAAGCAGATTATTTTCTAGGAAAAAGTTAGATTTTCAGAAGTACATATCTTCACGTTCTGTTTCTGAATGTCTCCTGGCTTTGTTTATGATAGTATGTTTGTTTGAATGAATAACTCTGTTGGAAAGCCAGTGTTATGAACCCAGTTAGGAGCTGATGAACTTCACATTAATACTGTCATGCAAATCTCCTCCTCCCTGATCCCTGCCTATATTTGAGTCCCCTTTCTTATGACTAGTTTTGCTATTGCAGCCATATATTCTCCGGTATTTCCTACATACCAGAGATCTCAAATGTACTACACTATCCTAATTCTGTGATCCAACAGCAAGTTCCTCCATCAGGGAACCCTGGGTCATTCCTTAGCCTCAGGGAGACTAAATTCTTCCTCAAATGCCATGGGATACAGCAGAAGTACTCCCACCGCTCTTTGAAATTATAAAATTATACTGATCTCTGGGTAAGAGCTTTGACTGCAGCTGTTCTGTGATCCCAAGAACACCTGTAGGATGTACATATAATGGAAAGATCAGCGGTAATTCCTCCAAGAAGACAGCAATAGAAAGAGGTCCACAGATTAGTAGTTAACAAATCAGTCATCAAAGTGCATCAGATGGCCTGTATTATTAGGCAAGAGCCATGGATCATCCTGATAAAAATTGTTTCTGGCATACAAGGGAATCAGAACATCCCTGTGATAATGTGCTGCCCAGATCCATCTAGAGTATGTAAGGCTCTGCCTCAGAACGGCATTCCTGTTGGGCAAACCTGGATTCATTCTTCATGGAAAAGACATCTCCTTCACTATAGCAGATGTTTCACCAGGTGAAGGAAGATGTAATAAGTTCCTTGAAAGTCCACTGAATCTCCAAGGAATTAAAGAAAGCAGAGTCCATTGTTTTGTTTTGTTTTGTTTTGTTTTTACCTGAGTGTAAAAGATGTGCTTAAATTGAGGCAAAGACATTTCCTCACACAGAAAACACAGGCCATAACTGTTAGCCTTCATAAACAAAGTGAGATGAGAAGGGCTTAAAGCAATATGACACACTGTCATTCAAGCAATAAGAGAAAAGAACCCCACATTCAGCTGTTTCTCACTCTGCATTTGCTTCCCATGGGAAAATCTCACCACTGTTTTCACTTGAGAAAGATCTGACAAGGTCAGTCCACCTGAACAGAGTTTTATCTGACACAGCCATTCAACTCTTCAGAAGGGTCTGAAACACAGCAGGTCAGTGTATGTATGTCATTTCATACCAAGTTAGGAACCGACCTCCTGATTCTCACCCTCCTCATTTCTCATGCTGTATTACCTGCATTCACAAACTACTGCATGCACCTAAGAGGCCTTTAAGCATCTCGTTGTATGATTCATGTGATTAAAAATATTACCTTTTACACCATTTAATTCTTCAGCATTACTCAATGTCCCTTCTTTGGAGGTGCTCTGAAGAGTAGCAGCAAGAAAACAAAAACACGTGTTTTTGCTCTGCTTACACAAAGAGAAATTGATTTATGGCTCAGATGTACAGTTGAGACACCTCAAAACTCCCCTTATGTCTACAGTGGACTAAAATCCTGATCTGACTTGAGCAACTCGTATTCAGCTGGAGGGTTAGGCTGTGGAGCTCATTCAGATCCTCATGCTGGATTCTCTCCAAACCCAGTCAACCTCTCTTTTTAGGGCTGGGTTGCAGCTGCAAACAGAATGTGCAGAGCCCTCTCTGAAAATAGTTGTCTTTGTTGTGACTAAGATATTTAGATCTTTTTTCAGTAGCATCCTTATTTGATTGACTGATGTGCCTGGAAGTTATTTCTGAATCTGGGTTATTTCTATTTCTGATGTAAGACTCTAGATGCTCTGTAATTGTTAAGCCACTCTTTTATTTGATAATATTTTTTAATCTAAACTTGGGACCAAACTGTTTTGTGGTGTGAAGTCTGTATTTGTGTCAGAAATATTGACGGTCACCACCAGACTAAGGGCGTCTTCCTCATGTATTAAATTACATTGCTTAGAAGCATAACAAGTCAACACTATGCCCTCCTGCACTGTCACTTAGAGATCATTTTTAGGTCCTTCTTCCTTTCCTGTTACAAAAACACAAGGTTGTTCAGTAACTCTTTCCATCACAGGCTCACAAAAGGAAGAAGGCATGATCTGCATTTGCCTGTGCTTACACACTGATGACTTGATCAGCTCTTCTAAAGCTGGTCAAATGTTTTGCATGCTGATTAGAAATGGTTGATTTGCAGGATTTAAGAGTGAACTATAAAATTGACTGCAAAAACTTTAAAAATCAGTGTGTATCAGTAAATACATGAAATTTCAACAATAATTCATGGAAATTCCTGAGGCAACCTTGATAATTAAAAGATTACAATGTGGGAAGATCAGTGATATTTAGTATCAGAGTTTGTGAAGCCATGGAGGACTGTGTGTGGACCTGTGTGCATGTGTGCATCCATTCATGAAACTTTGAAATGGTTATAAAAGCAGTTTAAATGGGCCTGCTTTAATTGGAAAAGAAAAGCTGGAAGGACCAGACTAAAAAATTACCCTCAACCACATGAGCTGACTAATCAAAATAATGTGCTGCATGAGCCTGAAAGTTGGAAAAAAATAAAATAAACCTGTGGTTTATATGCAACTCTTTTTGGCACTCAAAACACATCTCAAAGAAGCTAGCTTTCACTCAAACACAGGTGCTGTGTTAATAGTTACTGTGCTTTCACACAGATCATTTGGAATCAAGAGCGATTCAACTTTTAAGGAGTAATTTGTGTTCTCCATGTCAGAGCTATACAGTATGTGATGTTTTTTATATTTTCTCTATATTCTTGCAAGGATTAGCAAACATCCTTCTTAAGTAAAGATAAACATTTCAGTTTGTGTACACTGGGTTTATGTTGGAGTTGTGCTTTTAGCTGTTGCTACAGAAACAGATGCTAAGACGTGGTACATTTATGCTTTGAAAAATGAGTCTTCCTTCACACACCTGCAGTGAGGAGTTTAGACCTGGATATCTGAAGTCTCCAAAGCTCTCATCTGTGCTAGGCTCACTCAAGCCACATGGACTGAGTGAGGCACTTGCTGTAACCCTTCATGCTGCCAGTGGCCATTGTGGCACCACATGCTTGTCCCAAGATCCCAAAGCCAAGGGCAAGGACAGGGCTTGGCACAGAGAGAATTCCGTAAGGTACAGTAGTTAGAACTATCAGTGTAAGTCTTTTTTCACATTAAATAAACCATTACCTTTCTTGATTCTTTTTATCATATAATTTTTAAGAGGTTAATTCTGGAAGATGTATTAGTTTTGAACTGCAGTATTTTCTTCTTTTTTTTTAATTAATGGTATAACATGAACATTCTTTGTATTACACTTGCAGAAATGCCCAGGTGCTCCCACAAGGAGCAGCGTCTTTTTGAGGTGCACTGTTTAAATTTATCATAATTTCCTCCAAGTATCTTGCAGTATAACAAGATTTAAAAAGGAGCAGAATATGGAAAGCCATTAGAGTAAAAATAGGCATATATAGTTAGCTCCTTTTCTTACCCTCAGAAATCACACAGAACACAGCACTAGAGAAAAAAAGACTTGAATATGCAGAAATTTCTCTTTGTATTGCAAACAAATAGAAAGCTCTTGGCAGTGTTGGAGAAGACACTATATCTTTGCTTAATTTGTGTGTATTTCTCAAAATGTAAAGACATATCCACTGTATCCAGCAACATTTCAAACAAAATGTTATGTCTTGACTTATTTCTTTTGTGCAAGGCAATGAGGTATGAAGCATGCAGTAGAAGATTGTACAAGGTTTCATTCATGAAGCAGCAGGTAACTCTTTAAGCCTAAGGTATGTCTCTTCAATTAAGGAAAGTCAGACTTCTTAATACGAACTACATCACAAGCTCTGCTACAGTGTGTAATAGATCAACATAGCACACAGTAATTAAAACCTTGTCTAAATGATGACAAAAGGTTATGGGATATATTTCAATCTCCAGTCCCATAGAGAAAATAATTATAAGATATTCTTTTGCTCTTAGTTTTCTGAAGGCATTTTTTTCCCGGCAATATCAGAGGTTTATGTTACCATTTTACTTTTTTTGTGGTCTTACTTCACCAATTTTCATACCATTTAATGATCAAACAGAAAACTCACTTTTATCAACATATAAATTTAAACATATCCCAAATAAAATGCAGACAAGAAACACCAGCATAGTAATTATCTTTAAAAAAAGTATAAAAAATTCCTAGCACCCTGCTAGGAACAAAAATAGCTTTCATACAAATCTGTGAGTTAAGTAATAAAATCTGATGGGGTGGGGAGCTTGTTCTGCAGTAAGGCAGACTCCTGAATTGGAACATGGTGAAAAACATACTCATCGAGAGCAGAGAAGATTAGAAGCATCTTACACATTGACCAAGCCTTCCTACATCCAGCCATAATAAATGTTTCAGTAGCAGAGGCTGACCATAATAGTATTTTTGGAGGCTTAATGCCAAACCTGAAACACGGTTCTGTCAGACTTGGTCCAATTTCTTAATTTAAAAAAAAAATGCAGTATTCATTTAAAAATATATTTTTAGCTGTAGCAGTACAGCTTTGTTGCACTGAACTGTTTTTTTCTAATTTTCCTAAATGCTCGATAAACTTTCAGGTTTATTAAAACAATTTTACAGAATCATGAGGTGACTGTAAATCTCCCTCCAGCTCCTTGCTAGAGGTTGCTTTAGTGTAGGTCTTCTACTTTGTGAAGTTCTACTTCAAAAAGCTGTTTGTTGGTTAAAAATGTAAGGTCTGACCATGCCATTTATCTTTCAGCAGAGCTCCCTCTCTTCTGCTTCAGGGCAAAACAAGGAGGGACCTTGACAGCACAATGACCCCATAGTATGGACCAACCATTCCCTTCCCACTCCCTCTCCTTGCTTCCACCCTGAGCTCCTTGAGGAGAGGGGAGCTGAGCTTGCTCAGCGTGGAGAAGAGATGGCTTCAGCAAACCTAACAGCAGTTCCCCAGTGCCTGCAGGGAGGTTATCAGGGTGATGCAGACAGGTTCTCCACAGCAGTGTATGGTAGGAAGAAGAGACTCCATGGACACGAATTGAAATATGAGAGTTCCAGCTGGGATATAGGGAGAAACTTTTTCATTGTGAGGTCAGGCAGAGGTATGTGTTTCCCAGAGAGATGAAGTCTGCATCCTTGCTAGCTGCTATGTGAACACTTCAAATTTATCTGCCCTTACTTAAGGACTGGTTAAGCTGAGTGCTATGCAAAAGATTGCTTTCTGGACAAGGTGATTTAGGACAAAATGCATTCAAGACTATGGCTTCTCCTGAAAGGTATCTCAGGTTAAAACAAAACAAAACAAAACAAAACAAAAAAATCCAACCATAAAAATTAAGAACATTTAGAAAAGAATTAATAAATACAAAATGGAGTTTCTGGGTTTCCCATTACAGATGAATTTGCATGTGATACTGAACTGGAGAAGCTGGCTCATTGCCACTTCTTTCCCAGTCTGTCTCTGGCTAGCAAACTGCCAGGCACAACTTCAAATCAGTTTTATTTCAGTCATGCTTTTAGTCAGTCATTCTGTTAAGAAGAAGGACAGTTTGTCACCATCTGCATTATATTCACTCTCTTCATTATTATCTCAGACTCTGTACCACAGTACCTGATCATCCTCACAAGCAGGAGATATTTCATGAACATTAACTTTGGGAAATTTATGATCTTTCCAAGTACTCACTTGCACCCTATTCAGCTCAAGAAACTTAGAGAAGCTATATTTTTGTTTTGTTTTGTTTTTTTTTTTTTAATGTTGATAACCTGTAGGCTTGTGACTAGCTGCAATACTGTCTTTCCAGAGAGGCATCAGATTTATTCTAAGTTTGTAGTAATAGGTTTTCCTTCCAGGAAAAAAGATAAGTTACTCAATAATAAAGCATGCTTTACAATAAGTACATAATTTTCAATCTTTATAATATTATATTTAAAAGGGGAAATATGCATCTCTGAAAACTCTAAGGATAATTTTTGTCCAATACTAACTAAAGCAGTAATGGATATTATTGACTCATTCTGTGGAAAAGTCTTCAGAAAATATTGAAAAATCTCAGTTAGAGAAGGGGTCTGTGAGTTTTACTTGCAGACTTGCTGCCTGAGGTAGCTGCCTTAGGCACCAAACACACTCCTTTGGCTACATGGAGCATTGAGACTAGTGAGTTGTTGATCAGGGATCTAAAATTTAAGGACTAGTTAAGTAGTCAACATCACCTCAATAAACTTTCATTTCTGCAGTGGTTACTGTAATATCATTATGTACTTTGGAGAGTATAGCTGCCTTGCATCACTCTGCTGATACATCTTAGGCTGAATATGAGGATACGGTCGAGCTACCTCAGCCAAATGTGGTCAGGAACTGCTAAACACCATTACATTGAGAAGCAGTGAACTGGCCCACACTGCCAGAAATGTCATTATGTTAGACTGAGCAGCCTCTGGCAGCCGGGGGCCATGACAGCATCATCTAAGACAAATTTAAGCTGCCGTGCAATCATCATTTGCCAACAAGAGCCTCAGGCAAAGCAGTCAGGACACACAGGTGAACCTGGACCCACTTCCATAAGTAGGGAATAGCCTCTCTAAGGCTGCATTTTCCATCACACTCCTCTGTTTCTCTCAGTAGTAGAAGTCATTCATAGAAAGACTAATGGCTAATGTCTTACCCATCAACCCCAAAGTTCATATGAAAACCTGCTAAATCAATAGCCCACACCATCTCATTTTAGGGAACTGCACTGTCCAGGGAAGAGGCCACTGATGAATCTACCAATACCTATACACAGACCCCTGATTTTTTTGAGGCCTCGCTGTTCTGGTACTTTCTGGCTAGTGACACCATCATTTATAGTTGTACGCTACAGATTGCTTTAAAAAGAACAATGGTTAAATAGCACCTTAACATGAGTGCTGCTGTTTCTCTCTGTGGCTCAAAATGACTGTACACAGTGGCTTTCAGAGGATAAGAAGTATGCCAGTGCTTTATTTCCAAGTCACTGAACCTGTTCATAGGAAACCTGGTAGATTTGGTGTAAGAAAACCAAAACAGCACATGGTTCTTAGCTGAGCAATGATGTATAAATAGCATCTGGGAGGCTTAATGTAAGCTTTGTTATGGAAGTGCACAGCAAAGCCAGTAAGTGGCAGGAACAGATGAACAGTAAAACAAAGATTCCGCTCTCATCCTGATATCCCTAATCTTGAATGCCCAAAAGAAAACAAAAATACTTCATACGGGACAATGTCTTAGACCATGGGGCTTTTTTGAAAATTTTCTTAGAAGAGTCAGGTCATCTTCTTTAGTTTTTGCTGTAATAAAAGGTGACCTTTTACATAATACTGCAATAGCATCTAAAGCTACTGTGTTCCATTACCTCAATACTCCCATGTACTTACATTTATAAGGAGCTAAAATATTAATTGAGCCCAGTGAAAAAGTACTAAAAAGAAGCTGTTTTCATGACAGAAAAATCGTTCCTGTCATGTTATCCAGCCACACTGATGTCATGTAATCTTACCTTTATATTTAGGTGACTACTGTGCCTGTGATCTCTAAACAAAGGACCCTTCCTTTATAACCTTTATTTGTGAAGGATCTACTTTTGTCCATAGTTTTCAGTTCCTTGTGAGTGAACTCAAATGTTTCAAGATACCTCCTCCAGCATTTACCTGGGATAAGTTGAGGTAGGCCAGAAACAGTTAGGAAAACAGCCATCCAGACCCAGTAACTAACAAACATTAGAACTGTCTTAGAATGGAACCTGAAGAATAAGTCACTCCTAATTCTTGAGGACTGTTTTATCATCCATCTTCTGAGACAAATCTCAGAGATGCTCACATAAAAGTCTTTTGGAGTCCTGGACTCTCCTTTGAGACTAGCATGATCATCTGCTGTCCTAGAGCTTCCACCTTTTATGTCACTGTGAAAGCACCAGCTATGTTGAGTGGAGATCAGCACCAGTCCTGAAGATTTAAATCACCACTTGTATTCTGGGTTTCTAGTCCTATCCATGCAGATGAAGACACAGGCCCTTGAAAGCCTGCAGAGGGAAAAGTTGTTTGTAGAATCAAGTGCTTAAGCACAGGTAACTGAAATATATATGCTAGTGAAACAATGACATGAGCTGAATTAATATCCACCCTAGGTTTCCTACCCAGTAACCTGGAAGTGTACTTGGTTTTCACACACTCATTCAGGCTGAAGAGTGGCTTTTTCCATCCTCCTAAATGAGTTTGTGGCATTGCTAACTTTACGAAGAGCAGTAGGATACAATTTCCAAAGCAAATAGTATTTCATGACTCTAGTAAATTGAAATTACAAAAGCATGACAAATAAAACTATATCTTGTGACAAGACAAAGATTTAGCTGGTATCTTATCTGCACATTAACATCTTCAACATATTGTCGTCTTCATGAATGTTTTTCAAGTGTCTTAAAGGTTAAAACACCACTTATTGTAACAACATAGAACTACTCAAGTACATTTATTCTATGCTTCACACAAACATTATGCTTTCTTTGAAAAGACTGAAAGATGCTGCATGCAAAAACTGAAATAAAAAGTTCCATTGTTTTTCTCCAAAATGGACGTAAGTAGAGTTGTCTGTCTTGAAAGTCTGTGAGAAAAAGATGGCAAAATACAAGATGTTACTTGCTGATATCAATGACCGGTTATTATTCCTACTGGCATACTCAGGCTTTTTTCTATAGTGGAACAAAGCTGAAATGCAGCTGACTGAAAACACACAGCTCAACTGGCTAGCAAATCAGTTATTTGTTTTTCTCTATTGCAAATCCCTTTTAATTTATAGGGCTAGTTGCAATGCAAGGATCCAGATGTCCCTTCTCCCTTCAGCGATACTCAGTGTGCAGCTCCCCAGGGTATGGCTATTCATAGCTTTCCATGCTATTCACTGCAGAGTCCTGACGATGATGCATTGATTGCCATGAGGAAAACTGACAATTTAAAGCAAAACCACAGACAGAGACAGACGCATAGACACATGTGGGTGGCGGTGACATGGACAGAAACAGACTTCTCAGTATTCAAAGCTGGTGACAGACTTCAAAGGCTCAGTCTCTCACTGAATCATCAATAACTCTGCACATACTGAAGCCTTTATTTAGTTGTTTTGGTGAAAGAATTAGCTCTTGCTTGATAACCATCTAAGATGCTAAACCTGTCCTATGTAGTATTTTTGTATTCTAAAGGAATTTAAGTGTGTTTGTTTGCAAGTATTTCTTTCCAAAATACCTTTTTGGTGCCTGAAGGCTGTCTACTGGTTCTTAACTGTGGTTTCGTAAGTCTTGCTAGGCACAGTCCTGAGCTGGCAGCACTGATGAATTGTTCCCACTAAGAACTGGATTCGTCAGGGGCGTTCCCAGAGACCATAGAAAACATACATGTCTCTGCAGCCCATCAGGGAATCTGCTGTAACTTCCCATGATCCCAGACATCTCCAGCAGGAATGTGCAGGGAGCAGCCAGGTCAATTTCAAGCCACCTCCTGTAACTTGGAGTGCCTTGAAAAGCACTCTAGCCGTGCCCCTTGGTATGCACACATGTGCTGCAAACAACAGCAACTCTAACAAGGTCTCAAATACAGAATGGAAATATTTCATTTGTGGCACTGGTCCTTCCCATTCAAGTATCCTTTTTCTATCTGTGAAACTTAAATGATTTAGAGAGGTTTTCTTTATTTGCATGTTTCCTTTGAGAGTCTTTGTAACTTCTTTCATTGACTAACTAAACTAAATGCCATGTTGCTATTGTGGAAACATCTCTCTCTCTTTCCAAAACCAGCATCCCACTTTTTACAACTTCCAAAAATTGCAACCTCCACCACAACCATCACTTGACTCTTTTATCCTCTTGGATAAAAGAAACTGGAATAAAAAAAGGCAAAATATACCATTTAGGACTTTCTTACAATAACTTATATTTTTCAGTTGCTGTTTTATGGCCAGTGCCAGGGTACAGGGCTAAATGGTGACCTGTGACACATGTGTGTGCAGAGCAGCAGGTGTCATCTGCATCTATCCCTGGCCTCTCTCAGCATTTGGGTCAGATAAGCAGGATCAAGACAGTGTGTCCTGGTGTGTAGGACCACCTCCTGTGGTGTCACCAGACTATAGTGAATGGGTGCAGCATTGTTACTTCTCACTGTACTGACCAAAAGCATATACTGCTGGAGTGGGCTGACAGTTTATTTCCCTCACGACCTTGAGAAGAGCTAAAACCAAATGATTAATTGTTTCTTAGAAACGTGTCATCACATGAATGCAGAAAAATCTGCTCAGATATTCAGTTATTCAGTCCAGTAAAAGTGTTTTTAACATGATTGACTCAAATTGGCACCATCTTATACATGGAATACTATTTTCTAAACAGTGTTCAGATTCCTCAGAAAAAGTGTCATGGAGATGAAAATTAATAGGAAGAAAGAGAAGAAACTAAGGAAGGAAGGAAGGAAGGAAGGAAGGAAGGAAGGAAGGAAGGAAGGAAGACTGATACTGTCTTGAGAACATGCATGAAACAAATGAATCTGAAGGAATATTGTGTAGAAAAATAAAAACAAATTGTAGCAATGAAATGTAGTGACTTTCCTAACTTTAAATGTACATAACCACATCTTAGAGTACTAGAGCTTACATAGACTAGGATTTAGAAACAAAATTATTGTGGTTCAGTCAAACAGCTACAAAGGCAATTCTTCCTCCCTCTGGGTCACTTGTGGTCCCATGTATACCCTTGCTCTACAAGAGAGGACAGGATCATAAGCAATAGTTGTATCATAACTTAGGAAACTAAATTGTGAAAACAGAAGTTTGAAACAGTGTGAATTTCACTATAAATAGGTCCAAACCATCCCAAAGCAAATTTTCAGCTACAGATATGTGAGTTGTTGTAAGTATGAATTGTCTGCTAGCTTGTCTGATTGTTCAGAGCAATCAGTCCTGTTAACAGTTGAATTTAGAGGAGACAACCCTGGGGAAATTAGATAAATAATCTTGAGATGGAACAACTGGAAATGAATGATAGCATAATCAGGGATCTACATCCTACAAGATGTATCGTATCTTCTTCTTCATTAATTTAAGTCAGAATTACAATGCAATCCCTTTTGCCAAAATTTTTAGCCCAGGGATTACTGTCTGAAAATATTCTGTGAACTTGCAAAAATTCTTGTTTGGGCAATTTTTTTCCATTCTTATACATCTTTTTCCTAATGTTTCTGTAGAAATTGGCTACAAGGTAAAAGCACAGTCACATTTGTGTTACAGTGCTTTCCCCATTACTTTCTTTGCCTTTGTACATTATAGTGCAGAATAGCAATCCCCAGAGCATCTGACTAGGTCCTCTCATCTCATTCCTTTTGACTTCTCTCTGGCTGCTGTGGTTTAGCACTCCTTTCACAGTTAATTAAATGCAGTTTATGACATCCATTTGTAATTTTAACATTTGGGGGTTTCTTTAATCCTTTGTCCTTTTCAGTCTTCGCCCTACTTTTCAATTTAGTGTTCATGTCTAATGTCACCCACCATGTTAACTCTGAAGACTTCATGCACCTGTGCATTAACAAGAGTGTCTCAGTTACCCACATTTACATGACATATTTGCTAACCTTTCTTTGTTTACCAAGAAAATCTGTGACTTCATCCCTCTGCATGACTGTTCTACTCAGCCTGGCTTCAGTGCTCTTCACGTTTATCTTCTTGGTGTGAGCTTTGATTTGTTAGTTTTCTTCACAAATTGATATCTCTAAATTCATCCAGCTCTGCTACAATCCTCATCCATGACTACCCTTTTCTTCCAGAAATGTTTGTCTGGGTAACTGCCTTTCCTCTTGCTGTTGCTGTCAGGACTTCCTTCACTGACTACCCAGCCCTCAGGAACTGCCTTCTCTGCCCGAGCAATGCTGTATTTCAAGCTGTCTCTCACTTTAATACATATTTATCCTGGGTGGGTTCTACCACCTCTGATTAATATAGAGAAATAAATGACCAGATATGGGTGTCATTTTGGTCAAAACATCAAGTGTTTCTTGTACTCAATGCCAAAGCAATCCAAGGTTCTAATGCAAGTTTATGCCACTATTTCCTTCTCTCAACAGATTTTGAGGAGCAGTTTTCCAGTTTCAAGCAGAAAACATGCAAAGTGTGGTCTATATATACATCTAAGTATACCTAAGGCACAGGCCTCTGGGAAACACAGTTCAAAAGTAAATCAGACCACCTCTGCAGTTTTTTCCTAGAACTATTGCACAATTAAATGATTAGGGCTATGACAGATTTTTATTACGTATAGTATCAGAGACTATAAACAAGAGATGGAAACTGAAGATAAAAAGCTCAGCTTGGAGAACTTGTGCAATCAACTTGGTAGAAAAAAGAATTAAAATGGAGATTTTACTTCAGTTCAAAAAGTGTAAGGAAGAACAAGATATGCCTTTCCTCAAATTATCAGAAATGTTGAAAGACTTTTCATCAGCAAAGAATGAGGAAAAATAGTGCCTAGTACCTTAGGAGCCCACACAGGTAGCTCTGTATAGTAACTTACCTCTTCATCAGAAACAACTAGCAATGACAAAATAACACAATGGCTAAATGCTGAAAATGTTGAATAAATACACTGAAAACCTTGAATAATGCCCCTACCTCATTGAAAGCAAATGGGAATTTTGTCTGGGGAGCTATTGGCAAAATATATAGTCACACATAGTCACATACTGAGGAAACTAACTTTTCCAGGCTATGTACTGTTCTAGCTCTTGTTTACCCTCTGGTCAGAATGTGGTATGCTAATACAGTGCAAAAAAAGTTCATGTTTCATGTAGGTAAATGACAGGAAGGATTGATCATGTAGAGGAACAGCCCTTGAAGAACTTTTACAAAAGTTTGGATGGGACTCTGAGCAACCTGATCTAGTTGAAGATGCCCTAGTCATTGTGGAGGGGGTTGGATTAGGTGAAATTTGAAGGTCCCTTCCAACCCAGACTATTCTATGGTTCTATGAAAATTTTCCTGAAACTGCAAGAAGTATTGTCTAAGTTAGGTTTAATTTTACAAATAAGTCAAAATTCAGACAGTAAGTATTTCACTCTAGATAGTATTTCCATTCTTACACTACTTACTTCTTACACTAAGATGGGTGTGGTTCACTGTAACAAACAATTATGCCCAAAGTTACAAAATCTCCATATTTACTGCCCTCTTCCCTATGTCCTTGCACACCTCTGATAGCACCAGTGTGACCAGTCTTTCACCTACCTGTGAAAAAAAGTATACAAGATCAGATCTGTGAAATGGTGCTCAGTCCAAAGGAGATCTAACAATTAGGATATATAATGAACTTTTCAATGCAGTCATATCGTATAGTTGATGTTTGTGTCCCGTGAGGGTTACAGTGTAATCCAGCCATGAGAAAGATACCCATAGCTGGTACATCTGAACTGGTATTATTCCAGATGAGTATTGATTTCAGGCATTAGCAAAAAAATAGCTGATTATATGGACAATATCTATTCAACTAATGAGTTTTGATTGCCACTATAAAGACACTGTGTCCTTTAATAGTGCTAGCAAAGAGTCCACTCTTTGCTGAACGCACTTGTTATTTGGGTCCACCAGGTCAGGTAAAAACAAATTATTACTTTGGCAACTTTGTTGTTAGTCAGAAAGACAATGCTGATGGAGGAATACCTTCATGTCATTCACAGGAGGAGGCGGGGGGGTTGGGGGAGGAACTCCCAAACAAAGTGAAAAAAAAAAGTTATCAGATTGCCACAAACAAAAACACTTTGGAAGGCAAAGGGATGTGAATATTTCAATAGAAAGGTAGGACAACTTCAGTCCATGTGACTACAGTCTTGGAAGGATTCATGCTTAAGTTGCTGAGAGCTGAAATTAAAGGCAGGGTCAAATATCACTTCTCCTATTGACCTGGGACAGCTGATTTGTACATCCCCATAGCTGGGAAGGAGCACCAGACAAGGAGTTTGAGCCAAGAAGAGTAGCAAGAGGTCAAGGGAGTAAAGAACATACCTGTGCACTGAGACAAAAACATTAAAGCCCACAGAGACTCATCTATTGGGACTGACTGTTTCAGATGGGTAGGTATTTAGCAAGAAAGAGCTCCATCAGAGGTGTAATGGTATGGCTTTAAACTTCAGTCAACATAAGTATGTGCCTAACTACTTTCCCAAACAGGATTTAAAAAAAATTAGTTTTAAAATAAATGGTGAATTTACTAAATGCACCCACTCATCTGAAAAATACAATCTACATTTCAATATTTTATCTTGACAAGAAAATTATCCAAGGGGTTTAAAGAAAAGATTGGTCAACATCTGTGTATGTTCACTCTGTGTATTACTATGCATCAGTCAGATCAATGTTGCAGTGCTGTACTAATGTCTGGAATTCCCATTAAAGTGGTGTCAGGAAGCCTGGAGTTGGAACGGTATTGATGGTAAATGGATATAGGTCATTTGGACCAGAAGACTCAGATTTGCCATGCTAGTAAAGCTAATGGAAATCAATAAAGAAACAATCATTAAAAAAAAAAAAAAAAAAAAATAAAAAAAAAAAAAAAAAAGAAAAAAAAATCACTAGAAAAAGGAAGAAGGGTAATCTGAAGTATGGTTTCTAAAAGTAAGCTTCATTTTTCTTATCACTGCTTTTAATAACATGGATTTTATTTTTTTTTTTTTTCAAAGAAAGTATTTATAAACGGCTGTTAGATCTCAGTCTAGCATTGACTACAGTGGATTTCAGCCTGGTTGGAAAAGAAGATACAGAATAAAATTCCCATTCTGTCTCAGCACTCATTTCCTTAATCCTCCTGATCACTTCACACCTTTAGAAATGCCTTCCAATATGTACACCTTTTTGATAAAATCTGCTCACACAGGATGCAGCAACACAGGAGGTCTGATAGAAGGACACAGCACCTACCTATCTGATATAATATTTTAAAAACACAGGTATGGGCTGTGGAGTGGTGTGAGGTGGAGTGTAGAAAAGAAACCAGGAAATAAAGAAATACATATGTCAAAATATAGCAGCATGTGTTAAGTGAGATACACTCAGAGACTGACTTAAAACGAATCTCATTGTTCCCTGTTCTTAATGGGATCTTCACTCCTCCTCCAGATTCCACAGACTTCTTTCCAGTACTGCAAAGCATTGCTGTTTATCATTAACTTCAATAAAGACCTTTTTATAGAATTTTTAGTCTAGTACAGTTTTTTTTCTATGAGAAATTCTGACAGATGTTTTACTGAAGTCACCAACAAATACAACTTCACTACCTCATAATTTTGTTTTTATGGGAAAAGGAAAGCATTTAGCTTGACTCATAACATCTACTCTTTTTGCATCTCTTTTGCTCACCATTTTTATTGTTGCGCTCCTCAAGAGACTGAGTTGAGAGCTTTATGTTCTTCTTCAGTTCACTGGAAGCCTTGCCTCATTAGAAACTATGTATGGAGTCATGTAAACTACATTAGCCATCTTAAATGTAAGGTTTTTGACTAGACTGGTTGCCTGTACTCATCCAATAGCCAAAGTATGACTGGTTTCATGTCCTTAGAAGTATATACTGGAGCCAGTATCTCAAAACATCCTTTGTGACTCTATAGAACACCTACAGTAGCTTGGATTAGAGATGGCAGTTTTACACAGCTAAACTTAAGTGAAATGTATCCCACTATGAAAAGCCCAAGATAAGACAATATAGCATCACTTGTTTTGAAATACCTTGTAGTGGATAGATGGCTGTATATATACAGTAGATGGAAGTAGTACTCTCATATTGCAGTAGCACAGTTGTAAGACTAAACTGAACACAGTATGGACTTTACTTATTTAGTTAACAGTAAAATCCACCACTGCAACAGCAAGTAATAAGCACTAGCATTGCCTACAGCAAACTGGAATCCAGGTAATACAGAAATGGTCGCTCCATATTTGGATGATGTCCGCAACCGCAGTGCCATGTAGCTTGAGTTGAGCCATGCCATTACAGCTGCACTGAGACCACAGCTACCTTGTGCAGCTTCCCATATGGAGCTCTTAGAGCACACTAGTTGCATAGTAACCTTGTTCACTGGCAAAAGCACACAAAAGGACACTTTGGAGATGTCTACATTAGCAAGTCATGAGGAATAGTAGGAGAGGATCCATGAAGTAAAACAGTTGTCGAGGATATAACAGCCCCATCATTGTGCCTTTCGTTCAGATCACTTCCATGAAGTAAAGACCTACCTGCTGCTGAATGAGATTTGTAGGACAGGGTCTGGTTTAATTTCATCCAAAACAAGTCAAGACTATTCGGGGACATCACAAAAAATATGAAAAGGAATAAGCAGAAGAGTTAATAGGAACAGTCAGAAGGATGAACTCAACACCTCACTTCTGGTCTGAACATAAATGCTAATATAGATGCAACTCTGTGCACATTAAAACTTGGATAGCAATTAGTGCAATAAGCAAACTTTCCATTTCTCTGGGTAGCTTCTCCTGAAGCTGCAAAGCATGGGACTGTAGGTGAGGGACAAAGCCAGGGGCTGCTCAAACAAAGCAGTCAAAAGAGTGAAAGTTGCAACCATGGCTAAAGCCAAATTTCACCATTTTCATATGCATCTTCCTCTGACTTCTTTTCTCTGGCCTTTTTGTATGACTTACATTAACTTATAATAAATATGACAAAACCACAATGCCCAAAGGTTTTAGTTAGAACGAAGACTTCTAGGTATGGTCTCTCCAGCTCTAACAGTATTGTCATGGCTGAGTCTAAGAATAAAAGCACTATCTGATTTTTTTGAGATGGAGGAAAAGACAGGCATCTGTAAATCAGTAAATTTCAATTTAACTGCATGAAGGCGTGCTTGTTTCCATCATTGCAACTCATTCATACAGGTTTTGAGGGAGAAATGAAAGGTGGATGTCACAGAACAGACATATCTTAGAGAAAGCAAGCAATGCCATTAAACATGAGCTTTGTTCTGGCATACAAGGATCTACCATAATTGTCAAAGTTACTTGAGAAGCTGCATATGCTCCAATGCACCACAAAGGGATGAAATTATTCATGGAAGGGCCAAAATAGTTCAAAACTGGAGGAGTGTAATAGTTTACACATAGAAGTTATTTTCCATCCAACACATAGACATATCTGGGCAGCCTTTTGTAGCACTCTTAATAAAAGACACTTTATGATTGAGCACACACCAAAAACAGTTTGTTCAGTTCTCTGTATATACCAGCTGATGCAAAGACAAGTGGGGAAACACTTCACTATGTAAAAAGCAAGACATCACTGGTATTACTGAAGAAAGCATCTGCCAGTCGTGAACCAGGACTTTCAGAAATGGGCTGTGTTTAACATCTCAGAACCTAACAGAGATTGTAGAGCAGTCAAAGATTCTAAAATAAATAAACATACATCTTACCTGCAAAAGACTTTCCTTTGGTCTTATTATCACTTTACAACGGAGCCAATGCTTCACAATCAGAGAAAGATGACTAATTTGCACATGTCGTGTTCTGCATGCTGTCTTAACCTGCCACTGCAAACACTTCCTTGAGAATGAAGTTAATGTTATTATTTAGTACTAATGTTATTAAACCTGTTGGCAGAGGCTTGCATAATCTGCTCTTATTTCAGTCACTCAACAAAGGCTTGTAAAAAGAGATGCAAGAGGAAGTAATTTACCCATTCACAGATTAAAACTGAAAGTGCCAACTTAATGTATTTTGACATTTGCCAGGCAAGAAAGTCTGGTGGAGCATCAGAGGGCCCCTGATTGTACATATGTTCTTAAAGCAAAGGAAAAGACACATGTCCCAGCCCACAGCCTTTCTGGAGACCACCCGCACCATCACTAACAAATTTTGCTGTCAGGTATTAAGAAAAACAGCATTGTTAGTAGCAATAAGTCCCTCCCCTTAGATTGTCTGGTTATTTCCCAGATGACATGAGTAAAGGTGAGATTCAGGTGACCAAAGATACGTATAAGCTAGCATTTCTCGGGCGGTGGATCTGTGATACCCACACTCGGCTGCAGACCTACCGCAGTCCTCTGGATGACTATAGAAAAGTCACTTAGTATGGTATTTATCTTATCCAAATTTAGACTCCTGCAGTATAAACACCTACATAGGAGCAAGTCACCCTGTGCTCCTTTTGTAGTCAACAGAGAAAAACAGATACTTCTAGGGTGCAATTAATCTCATCCTAAAGAAGACATCTTCCAGATGATTTATGTCTTAAAAGTACCTGTTTTCCCCCCACTATAAAGGGAGTCTGAGGTGATTTTTGCCATATGGACACCTCAGGCATGAACAAATAATATATCTAGCAGAGCCATAAAGCCACTGATATTCCACACAGCCTGCAGTTAGTATAAATGTTTGGTCAATAATAACTCGAGCTGAACTCAGACGGTTGACCTAGAGGTGAATGGCTCTGTATTCCATTACTAAGTCTCTGAATCATCCAGTGTCTCTTTTTAAGTAAAGTCTCTCCCTAGGTTTTAGATGTCACTTAATGGAATGTGGATATTAAATGTATGTAAATCCATAGCATTTTTGGATAGAGCTGCATTCCACTATGTCCCATTATAAACACGATCCCATCCTCCTCTTTGGAGCTGTCAATCTGTCAGGCAGAGGAGCCTGTGGATTCCCAAGGCAAATACTTGTACTTTCAAGGCACTGCTGTTGCCAAAAAGAAAGTTCCCAATGAAAATAGTTCTTGTGTGAAGCCTATCAGACAGACCCTCTTAAGACACATTTTTATATCCTAGGATGATAGGAATTCCTTTAGCAAAAGTAGTGCAGCTTTTTTGTTTTTCCCAAGTTGTTAATTTCCATTTTATTTCAATTCCTGTCCTCTGAAGTCTCATTTCATTTCATGGAAGTATCTTCTATCATCTTCACTTTTGCTTCCCATTATTTTTCTGCACATTCTTGTACACCTTTCGTTGGACTTTTCGTTTCAGTTATAATTTTATTTTTTTTTCCAAAACAATTCTTGTTGCATTTTTGCCTTCAACTTGGAAGTAAACTGTCAGGGTAGAATATAGTAATTATTAATTTTTTTTTTTTTTTTTAAAGAGGTTAATGCAGCTGTATGTTCACTGAAACTCCAAATGCCGGGAATTGTTACTTCACAGAAGTCATTTAGTAGAATGTGGATAATGAACTCTGGTAAATTCTCAGTACCTGGAAGCTGAACTGCTTTTCTCTTTGAACATCATCCTACCATAAAACACAACATTGTGCATATGACATAAGCTCAATAACCATTTTTACCAGTATCTGACAAACAGATCCAGAACTCCATCTTGTCAGATGGCTATTTCAGTGGTTCAATTAAGATTAAATAGTTTTCCACATTCATGACACTTCTCATGCACTTATTTTTTTTTCAAGGAGGTGCACAACATACTGCAGTTCTGCAGAGAAGGTTGTGTAGCCTAGACTGTGTCTAGAACATGATCTTCTTCTGAGGACCAGATGCTACCTGAATAGTTACTCAAAGAAGTACTTTAATCTGCTGTTCATACTGTAAATTCCTGTCTAAATCTTAGGCAGACTAAATGTGATCTGTGACAGCCATTCTTTAAATGCATCTAAACCCCATCTTCAGGGCTGTCAGTAATTGCCTGAATTACAATGAGCATCTCAAGCAGATGACTCCTGCAAACCTGAAGAGTACAATGGAGACAGGAAAAACGGTGCTTTGAAGGAACCCATTCCCAGGCACCTCACTGAAGTGCAGAATTTTCCTAGAGAATTACTTCAGATTAGACAGTTATCTTCTGCACACTTGAAGTTATGTGAGAAGAACTGTCACTTTATGACTAAAATGCACCTCTAGAGCTATTCTTAACAAATAGATTAATTCTTTGTTTCTTTCCACTCATTTCCTTGGAAGATACAGAAGTATTTAGGACTATAGCAAACTTGAAATTCATTCTCCATCTTTCCAGTGTGGTACTGACATTCATGTAATGCAAGGCTTGGAGACTAGGACAAGGAATTTGTTTCCTTACATTTGTATTTTAAGCACATTACCATTGTTGAGTGGATCAATTACATATTCAGTCCAGAGAAGTTTAAGATCCAGGCTTTGAACAGAAGTCTTCAAACACATTCCCCACCCAGCAAACTTGTTATTCTATCTCTCTGACATGGATTCCTATAGTAATTCTACACAGGTGACCTCTTTCAGTCAAATTGGAGAGATGATGCTTAACTATTAAATCCTCACACACCTCACACAAGTAGAGGTTCCAGGTAGAGAATAGAGATCTTCTTATTGCCTTTACATGAGGAAAGGCTGTAGTAAAAACACATACCTTGTTGGACATCAGGGTCTTCAGAAAAGTTACTACATATACTCCCAGATCCTCTTGCTGGACCACACTTGTGCAATCTGGGGTAGTGATGCTTACCCATCCAGTTGTGGGACTTGCTGGAGTGAATCTCTCACCCAGCTCTCACACTCTGATGCATCTTCTGGGGAGTGCTGTGGAGCAACTGGCTGGTCCATGCTGCACATCACCAAGACGTGGGAGTAGGAGTAACACAATGCTGTGTAGCTCAGCCCACAAGCACAGTAGCCTTTGCATATCCAGTACGATGGCTGCTGTCTGTCTGGCATAAAAATACATCAAAACAGGTTATCTTGGCTCTCTGCTCACAGAACTACTTTTTTTCTTCAATTTACAGACATATAGAGTTTATCTAGTTAAATCCAAATACAAAGATCGATTATTTGGGCTAATATAATTTCTCAACACTGATCTGGGATACAAATGCATGAACCAACCTTTTTTCCATGTCCCAAGTGTCCAAAGTGTGATATGCCTGCCTATGTGCTATAACAGATCATTTATTTTATTGACATATACTATAAATCCTAAAGAATAATACGTAATGTGGGTCAGAACCTCACCATTTTCAGCAGAAACATGCTAGTTTACCTCAATGCAGGAGGTTCAAAACACTTCCATTAGTTTGCAAACCAATGTTTCCTTCTGGAAATATTTCCTATCTCATATACTTACATGGGATTTGGGTGTTAGCCATTTCTTATTTGCCTCTGAGCATTTCTGGAACACGATAACATGACAGTTGACTATATTATCACGTTTTATTTCCCTCCATTTTGCCATTCTCTTGCTGTTGCTCAGAAGAGGAACCAGAAACTGTAGAGGTGAAGCTGTGCAATGAAAAAGCTTGAACCCTTTCCACCTTCTATTTTTTCCTTCATTCCTCCCTACAGTTTTCCTTCCTGCCTTCCTTCCTTGTAGATACTCATGCAGGAAGATAAATATTATTTTTATAATAGAAAATTTGTTACTCTACTAAGCTGTGAAGATCTAGTAAGGTGAACACTGCTTAAGTAAGTTGATTTATTGTAACAGCCAAGGTGCCAGTTAAGATGGAGAGTTGAAAATATGAATATAAAAAATAAATATTGTTCTCAGTTTCTCACAAGTGAGTGAAAGGCAATGAGTTTCCAGAAGCCTAAAGGTCTATAGCTTTTCAGCTGATCAGTAGATAGTAAAGGAAGAAAATAATATATACGTATATATATATCATACGTAACTGAAACAGGATTTGACAGAAATGACTGGTCAACAAAATTAGGTGCAAAGAAAGGAAGCTCCAGAAAAATATGAGAAAGGAAAACAGGGGAAACCAAGTGTTCTATGCTTTTCAATGGGTGTTGTTTATAAGTCTCACTTAGCTGGCTTCTGAGACATGGACAGAAGTCAAGATCCTATCGTTCTGTTAGATCTGTTGCTATATCTTCATGTATACCTTGTGGAGTCTCCCTCCTTGACAATTCGATAGCCCTGCTTAAGCAGGAGAGGGTTGGACTGGATAACCTCTAAAGGTGCTTCAACCATTCTGCAATATATATTTGAAAACAATATATTTCTAGGCACACAATATAAATAACAGAAAACATTTCAGCCAGCCAGACATCACCATAAATACTGCTTTCAGCATCTATAACTATTACTGCATACTAAACAAGAATTACATGTATGTACACATGTAAATGAAAATACATATGTACATACATGATGGGGGATACCTATATATATCTACATGTATACAAATGAAAATGTCTAGGAGTTACCAAGGAAATTTGCATTTGGCAAATTTAGCAAAGGTTATCTTCACTCTTCTTGGTGACCTGACTTTTTTCAACTCCCATCTCCCCAGTCAAAAGCATTTCTGTGGGCTTCAATAAAGATGCTTCTCTGGATCAATGTTATCCAGCATATATGCCAACTATTACTAGGATATGTTTTCAAGAAACATAAAAGGGGTCTTTATTGCATGGAAGTCTCCCACTCTTATTCTCCCAAAGTCTATTTTCTAGATTTCAAGACACAGAACAGAGAAAAATGCAAAGTGGCCTTTGGACTTTTTTTTTTTCTTTTAACAAAAGGGCTCTTCAAACGTCATATCTGATTCTCATAGCAGATCCAGTTCTGATCCTGAATTGCCACATCATGGGGCAGACACCTCTTCCACTGCTGAATGCAGCTTTTCCCTGTCTGACATGTCCAGAAATAGATCACGACCGGGGAAAAGTGTAACATTAATTCACTTTGGAGACAACAGATCTCTTCAGATTTTTAGTTTTGCTCTTCTTTTCTCAGAGCAGTTTGTAATAGATGCAATATTTTTATATACACTCAGAATGACTAATGTCTATCTTCATGATGACAATGGGCAATGAAAATTGAATGGACAGAAGCTTGCAATTCCCTTAAGCAATTTTTAGATTTCATTTCTAATTTAAATTTGTTAAAATTCTGAATAAGACATTAGAAATGAAATTATGCTATACAGATAAAAAATTTAGCCACAGCAGTCTTTTGCCATGGGCAAGAGAAGTGGCACTGCTTTAAGTGTCAACTGGTGGTTTTATTGAACATTTGTATTTCTAGAAGGCAGTTTCTGACTTGTACTGCATATTAGATAGGGCATTATGTTAAATCCTAGGACATGCAGCTACTGACTTCTGACAGGGTCCCCAAATTTATTTATATTTTTCAAATGTGGAGTTTCTGTAAGTGTGCATTTCCAGAGAAAACCTTAATAATTCAGTTAGAAACATGGTACTTCCAACAAAGATCAGAGACCAAATTAGGTGCTCTTGAATGTTTAGGGAAAGAAAAATTAAACCCATCTAAATTTTGCAGATTCAGAATGTCTGAAATTAATCTAAACGCCACTGATGTTTCTGAGATTTTATTAGAAACTCCAAATCGATAGTTTCACATTCCTCTGTCATTAAATTTAGACACTATGTCATATTTTCATCTTGTTTTACTAAACACCAGTTGACATCATTGCCAGACAGAAAAGCAGGAAGGCAATGAATTTATGAATGGGAAATGGTGTGATGTGGAGAAAGGTCAATTTACACTCAGCAGCTTGGGCATGGCTTCTTCCTCAATGAATGTTCAGGCAAAGTAAAACAAACAAACAAACAAACACAAAACAAACAAACAAAAAGACACCCCAAAGAATTCTGAATTTTCCTAGTCCTGATAACTACCATCACATATTTTTTCCCTTACATTCTGTACAGTTTGGTGCCTGGAAAAAGAATCTGAATATGAACTACTTTAAACCAAGCAGAGTTCACTAAATTTGCCAAACAGCCACAAAGAGGAATATATAACCAACAGTCACAAAAAGTAATAGATAGCCTTATTAGAAGACTGATGCCAAATCTTCCTCGACCTTACAGATCATACCTTCTTCTCTTGCTTGTTGAACACTTACAGATTCTCTTCAATTTGCCTGTCATTCCCAAAATGCCATTTTTTCCAGTGTATTTTGCCTTTGCTGCTATGATAAATCCCAGGTATCCACCAAAGCCTCACTGAACAAGAGTAGCTGCCTCTTGCATGGTAGCCTGATAGTGTTTCCCAGAATAAGATTTGCTGTTTCTGCATCCCCTTCACATTTTTGACTCACTCCATGTGACATCCATTCTCTTTTCCTGCTGTATTGCTGCCCCATGGCCTTTTACATTTCCTCTTCTGAGCACTAAGTATAAAATTCAGGTCTTAAGTGTACTGATAATCTCACTGATTTTGGACTGCCTATCTAATTTATTAAGGTCACTTTACTTTCTGATCATGTCCTTCAAACTGCTTGCAAGGTCTTCAACAAATATGTCAGCTTCTTTTTTACACTGAAAGCCAAGCTGTTAGCAAAAAGTGCTCTCCACTTCCCCACTCCTGTAAGGCTACATTTACAGCCACACACAACCAGCAAACTGCTGATGCCTTTGAAAGCCCATGAAGTTTTTGAAAGCAGCATTTCAAAAAGCTGTTTCAATCAGTTTAGGCTGACAATTCTAGGCTTATTTCCTCAGCTTTGCAGGAGACCTATGTGGGATAAGTCTGTCTAAAGTAGAGAGACTGCTTTTCTCTTATTCTTCCTATTCTATAAATCAATTGCTTTCAGAGAAGGAATTAAGATTTATTTGACTCAGTGTATTTTTGGCATGCTTATGTTGGCTATTTTAACTCTTTAGGACCCTACTGCAATTTATTTGTTGTTCATTTAATAAATAAATTCCAAATATTTCCAGAAGCTACTATGAGGGATTAATTATAGCTTCTTGATTTTTTCAGAACCATACTAATATTCTGTCATGTTACTGCAAAGACTCACCAATGGTTCTGAGATTATACAGGACTATTTAGCAGTCACTGACATCCTGAATCTATCTTCCTTTAACATGCTCTCTTCCTTTGTTTTACCTGAATTCCTCTCTCCTCAATAAAATTAGGGAGAACAAAACATTAGATATTTTAGATTTCTGTATACCATGTCTGTCTAGCTCTTTTTTCCAGTTACATAGGATCTGTACTGTTCTTTGTCCTCTGGACTATTTCTAGAAATTTTCTTGCTCCTTTTTTTTCCCATATGCAAGCTGAAATTAATTTTTGCATGTTGGACTTTCTGCTTTTATACCCACATGCCTGTGCTTTATCTTCTTCTTATTCCAAATCATGTATCTCCTTTTTCACCCACAGAAGTATAGGCATGGAAAGATTACTTTTCTTCTGACCATGGAGGTCACTCAGGTAATAATGAATTTTACTGATTAGGGATGAATCTTATTGATTTTGATATGGTCCTCAAATAATTCCACCATTTTTTTTTCTGGATTCCACAAGTGAGCAATTTTGGCTAATAAGCACTTCTTTACTATTTTATTATTGCTACTCCCCCTGCAAGCACACAGTGTGACTTTTACATAACGGCATGATGCATAAGAGCACCCTATATCCAGGGTACTGCAGAAACCTAGAGCACCCAGTAACAAGATGTGGTCACATTTGGAGGTTTTAGGCAGCTGATCGGAGAATGCTGCTCTTGACCACTGCTTACTCAAAGGCTGCATGCCTGCTCGTCCTACCTGGAGGTCCTGGGGCCTCTGCTCTGCCATTAGTGCTAAGGCGTTTCGAAGTTCCTATCTCTGGAACTCCTTAAACAACATTGGTGTAATTTAAATTATTTTGATTCTGACTTTTTCTTTATTTAATATAAAAGAAAAAATGTAGCATTGACTGCCACTCCTTATTTCATTTATGAAAAGTTTCAGAAATGGATCCATTCCCAGTTGCCCTGTCCTTCCTCACATTTGATATATAACGTGACTCTGAATAAGAAATTCTTTTGGCTGGCCATGAGGGAGGAACAATTTGGTCTAGTCATGAAAAAAAAAAAAGTCAGTGCAATAAAGACCTGCCAACATGAAATCTTATTATGTTGGAACTTTTCACAGCCCTTTAGCCTTCACTATTTGAACTAAAACACCTAAAAAACATTACTCCAAACAGGATTGTAAGATTTACTAGTGGCAGTGGAAGTTTTTCTCATCTGATTACCCTGTAAATACTCAGAAGTCTTTAGCAAACACTTTTCCTGTGGTGCAGCTTCAACAACAATGCTGAGAAGTGGCAGAATGTGGCGTTCAGCTGAGGTGTCATCAGATCTGTGAGGCAGTTTTGAACTGAGGCATTTCTGAACCTGCCAGCAAAGTGAATGATCTGCCACAAGATCAAGGAAGAGCAGCTCGGTGTTTGACAGCACTCATCAGTTGATGTTTCTGAATGATTTCTCCAGGGATTGAAGAACACTTCAATTCTTGAAGAAAAGGGATTTTCCATTTTAGCCTCTATTATTTACTGCAAGAGTTAAGAGGAGACACAGCTGTGCTGAGGAGGACCTCTGCAATATGTGTGCCCTGTTTCCAAGGCATACATCAAAACATCAGCTGTTTAACCAGGACTTTTAAACTCTTCCAATTAGTAGGAATTTTTAGCTGCTATAATTTCCTTTTGTTCACACTCCATTCATCTCATTTTTGTTTCCTCTTATATTTTGCAGGCCTAATGAAATCATCAAAAGAAAGGGAGATACCTCAGTTCCTTTGTGTAAGGAATGAGCCTGTATCCACCTTGCTGGAGGAGTCTGCAGGTCCCCGCAGTGATGTGCCCATGCTGTCACAGAGCTGTTCCCTACATTTGGAGGTGCCCTGTTGTATCCCACCCTTCCCTCAGAACGCAGGCATCCCCATGCACATACACCCAGAGCATTTCCTCCCAGGATTTACTCTGCCAACCACCTCCATGTTGGCCCTGGGCCCTGCCTCATTCTGACTGGCAAGTCCTGCCAAGTACTGCCTGGAAAAGGGACCTTCTCCCTCACACAGACCAGGCATGGTGCTTGGGGCTGACACACAGCATCCCCACAGGACTGTGCCCTGCCAGCGAGCAGCTGTGGTGAGATCTTTTGCCAGCTGTGGGAAGGCACCTCACTTTTTTCAGAGGAGAAATAGAGTACTTCTGGCAGCAGCTTCCCCCACGACAACTGGCCCCATCACTCCCTCGTGCAGAGGGCAGATGGTGGTCGTGCAGGCACCCAGCCAGCACCACAAGGCCCCCACAGCCCCAGCCCCATATGCCCCACTCCACTGCTGTCACCACTTGTCAGACTAGGAATCATTTTTCAAGTACCACTAGCATGGGCGAAGCAAATGCATCAAAGGGCAAACTCTGTTTTTCAGCATTAGTGGCTACCAGATCCAGAAGCTCCCAAAGCACAGGAGGTGGGTGAGTTTGACTCACTGCCTGGTGAAACACTGGCAGAGCTCAGAAGCAACACTGCCAGTGTCAAGGCTTTCTGCACAGCTGAATGGTCCAACAGAGATGTACTAGGCGAAAGAGTAAAAGGATTTGAGGTTTTCTTTAAGTGCAAATGACCTTAACAATAAGTTCTCCTACAAATTGCCAGAATTCAAACAGTCCAAACTGTAACCTTGTGCTAAAACACAAGATGAAGGAGCTTTGCCAGCTCCTAACACAGCTTGACACCTGCGCCCTCACTGCTGGCACTGCTAAGGCCTGGAGTTACACAGTGCTGAGGCCTGGCATGGCAAAAGGATGCTTCGATAGTGGTGATTCATGCATGACGGGGTACTCAAAAGAGGGTGAAGCAGGCAAATCAATCTTTATCTACTTACAGTCTAAAGCCAAAATAGAGACAATGAGGCAAAGACCACCTTGAAGGCTACTACATCCCCACAACAACACCGCTGTTTTGCTGGAGCCTTGGGGGGAAAGGTTGGCAGCCCCAGCAAACAGCTTGCCTCTTTTCTCCCTCATGTTTGCAAGAAAACAAGCACCACAGTATGGTCTCATCTCATGGGACTGATCACAGGTAACCTCTCAGGCAGACAGAGGCACTGCTAGGGAAACACATTTGGCTTGCTCATGGCATGCCTGCTAGGATGGAGCAAAGCCATCATCACTGTCTGGACATGAGGGAGCAGAGCTCACCATTGCAAGGTCCGAACAGGAGCTGAAGAATATCAGAGGTGACCAGCAAACAGAGGAGATCAAGGCACGACAACACTGGCAGATTTGGACCATCTATGTTACAGAGTGCAAGGGCATGTGCAGAGGTTAAAGCTACAGGGAAAATATTAACCTGGAATTGTTTAGAAGAGGCATCTTTTGAGACTGCTGGAAACTAAGTAATAGTGCAAAGAGCATTTTTTAAATTTTAAATTATTGAATGATGTTATGCTTGGAGACAACTGTTCTGGAAATGAAAAAGAATTTGTAGGAGCCATCCCACCAGTTCTGCCCACCTGACCCATGGCTCAGTAGACACAGTGGAGACAAGATGTTTTCCTGAGGCATTTCTGCCGATTCAGATGTGCTTTTCCCAGTGCTGTGACCAAGGGCTGCTGTAATGCTATTCAGGCATAATCATCCCTCCTACCCTGAATGCCCCTTGTGCAAAATCAGGCCACATTGGTCCTCAGCATTCAGGATCACATAAAATAATAACAGAAATGGGAGCTATGACTTTTACACAAATTCATTTCACCATTTTCAGCATTTAGAATTTTAAAGTATGGCTACAAGCATCACCATTTTTTCGTTAGCCAGTCATCCAGTTTTTCTGTCCTAGGGATTCCTAAAACATGTTCATAATGGTTTTATTTTCACCTGAAGTTGTGCTAGCTACATTTCATTGAATTTTAGCATAAACAGCATAATAGAGTTTTGATAATGCAGATCCTCTTGAAAAATGAGTAATTTTAAAGTTCCAGGAAAATATTGACATGCTATGATCACAAACAACTCATCTGGTTAGAGCTTGGTGCTAATAATGTCAAGGTTGTGGGTTTGATTCCTGTACAGGCCTTTCACTGAAGAGATGGACTCAATGATCCCTATGGGTCCCTTTCAAGAAGAATATTTTGTGATTTTCTTTCAAGCATGTAGTGCAAAGCAAGGTACGTAAGTTATGTGCGGACATTAGTTGTGAAGGTCTAAATAATGGAGCAGAGTCAGGCCTTTTTACAAGCAAGAGCAAAGACATTTTATTAACTACAAGCTTAGTTTTTTATACTATTTTTCTACTGCACACACACACACAAACTGCTTGTCATTTGCCAAGCACACTTGTCCATCAGTCCAAAACCATCTTCTGATAGGTGGTTACCATCTCTCCTCATGTTGGTAAGTCCCAAAACATACTCTTGTTTTCCACAGTTGTTTTTCTCTTTCTTCAGCTTTCCCAGGCCTGGCTCAAGGACACAGGTGGTGTTTTCTACTGCTTTGGCAGGCCTACAGCAGCATCCTCTTAAAGCAAAAGCTGTCCATAGCCCAGCAGTCTCCAACAATCTACTGTATAAGTTAGTTGGTAACCTCAGCACATGTTTATAAAAATATATAGATCATTACCTACTGCACTTAAAATATCTCTGAAAGTGTTCTGAAACTTCATGGCTGATAAGTAAGACCTGTGTTTTCTGCTTAGGCACATGAGGTACCTTTTTTGTATATATGCATACATTCAACAGTAAGACAGAAAGAAAAATCTATTTTTAGTTCAAAGAACTTCCTATGTTCTCTTATATGGCTACAGATTCTCTTCTGAGCTGTTTGTTTTGGTTTTGGCAAAGCCAAAACAAAAGTTATTTTAAACTGAGTCACTCTGGTGGAAATGGATGGTTTAGGTCTGGCAAAATATAGAAACTACAAAACCAGATCTCAATCTCCTGAACAAAATTTTGCTTTATTGCTATGTGAAAGCTCATTCATTCCAGCAATCTGGAAGATGAAAGATTTTGTTTTCTAATATCCCTGGGATGCAAAGGTGCTGTGCCAAATAAATATTTCAAGCTTAACAACATTATGAAAATGCCAAAAAGCCATTTAAATACTAATTCTTTTTAATCTCTGTATGTTCATTGAGCAATTTTGCGTGTTCAGGTATAACTCACAAAGAAGGGACAAAAAGATTATTCCTACTCATAAAGCTTGAAGTGTGCAATCAGGAAACAGAAATGCTATACCACTAAGCTGAGCAACCATGTGGCATAAGCAGTAATCAACACACAGAATCCTCAGAGAAGCCATTTTTCCAGTAGCTCACAGACCAAAAAAAAAGTGCTACTGCAGTATCTAGAGATTTGGAAAAGTCAACTACTTGACAGACAATTTAGAAACAGGAAAAAGGAACACAATGTTTAAATTTATCAACTAAATTGTTACCTTCAAACAGTGTCACCCAAACGTTTGTTCAGGCTGCCATGCCTTTGAAACAAAGACTATTGGTAATGTGCCCCTTCCTGGGTCTTCGTTTTCAGAGTAAAGCACAGTGAGGACACCTGAAACCACAAAATAGCCACTGTTCTGTTTGTTTCTAAGTGGCATGATCTGTTACCACTCAGAGTCCTCCTGGATTCCTGCCTCAGCAAAGCAGCTTGAAGTCTAACAATGCTCTTTAGATTTGAAGAACCTGATCCTTGGGCACATGGTGCAGTGTGTAACCCACCCACACAACCCCTGTCTGTGTACATCGCCCTTCATGTGGCCAATAATGCTCATCTTGCATTAGAAGGGTTGTGTGAGGTTTACAAAGTGGCTTGAGATCACAGGATGGAAGAGCTTGTGCAAGTATAATAGAGTGTCTTTAAGGTTGTTATATGTGAATGTCATTATAATGCAGAATTCATCGCTACTGGAATATATTTTTATCTGCAAATCCTGGAATACAAGAAAGACTCAGTTTAAATACAAAGAAGGTGAGTGACTGGTGCTTTACTGGGGTAGCATTAGAGTAAATTCCGTTTAACGGAGATGTATTTGACCTTTCATAATTTATAAAGTTGCATTTAGGTATTAAAATAGAGGTGAAGTTTTAAACTTCAGTGTATAAAAATGGATTTCACTAATTAAAGGTTTAAAACTATGGATATAATTTTAATTTAAAAGCTATTTTTTAATGCTGAATTTAGATACATTTACAGATTTGTTTTGCTTTTAATAAACCATCCTTTTTGATCAGAAATTCCTAGAGAATTTAAGATGATTGCCTGTTTACTTGGATGCCAGATGAGTCTTCTAAACACTTAGGCATGTGCATAACTTGACATCAGCAAGACCACCCTAGTGCATGAAGTTAACCACGTGCAGAGATACTTGTAGGACTGGCATCTAGCAGTCTCTAAAAAGTCCTGTCTTGTCCTTTGGACAGGTTTTCGGTTCAAGTGGGAAAAAGGAGTTGAAGGTTGAGAGCACTGATGTGAAAGGACAGCTTAATGCTACTCTTTCATAATTTGAAGCAAACATAAACAAAAGAGCAAATTCTATTTTTTCTCTTTACATCTGCAGGATAGATATCGACTCTTATTCTGAGGGCTGCTTTGGGATCATCTCATGACCTTGGCCCACTGGCACAGATTCTGGTCATGATCAAAAGCCGCTAAGAATTTGAGTCATCTTTCCAAACTAGCTCAGGAAGTATTCCCACTGAAATTAACAGCATTTGAAGAACAGATAATAAAGCCAGGAAAAAAATTAGATCCACACATCCCAGATTGTAAAGACTTGCAGACACTTCTAGGCACGAGGTAAGTATGGAGTAGAGCTGTGGTGTGCCACATGGCATGCTCAGTAACACTCAGAAATTGAAATCTGCTCCGTAGAGAATTAACTGGCAATGGTTTTCAGAGCTTTTTGCTAATGGGTGGCATCTTAAAAAGCTGTTTGTAACAAGCTTATTTCTCATCTGAGAGCTCTTCACAACTCTCAAGTGAAATGACTGCTAGCCGTTTCATGTACTTTCCCCATAGATCTTCTTAACACAATAATTGATTTCCCCTTTACCACCCCTGTTAAGTTCTCAGTTCTTCTTTTCACATTCAGACCCCCACAGGTCAGTTGGCATGTTCCCAATGTCCCCATTTTCTCTGTCAAAGATGCAAGCCTTTGGGCAGCTTAATTTCCTCCCCAAACACTCCATGTACTCCAGGCTGTTCCCTGCACACACAGAACAACTTTTCAATCTCAGTGCCTCAGGAAGTCAGACCTTCCTGCTCAGCACAGAAAGCTGTCTCCCATCACCTCCACTATATGCAGGATAAACCTAACAACTTGCACAGCTACTCCTCACCTATGTTTAGAGGTACAGAGTCATCCCAGTTTTTCCAAAACATGACTTTACATTTTACAGCAGTGTCATTATCAAACACAAGGGTGACACAGAGTAAAGCCAAATACATTCATACATGTATGTATGTGCAGAGCAGACATACAAAGTTATTTTTGAGGCAAATGATTTCAACCTTAGGTACCACCAGCTCTCTTTATCTCCTCTGAATTTTCTTATTTTTCCAAAGATATACACTGTCACTGGTCAAAGTACTTGCACGTTCCAAGGGAAGGAGTGTCTTTTTGTAATGTTCAGAGTGTGCAGAGCAGATATGTATGCCAGCATGCCCCCTCTCCACTCCAGCCTTGGTTTTACCCTCTCGTACACACAGTCTTGCACAAAAACTAACAATGCATTCATACAGACCCGCTCACCAAGGCCACACTTGAGTGACCTCATCTTTTCACAGTGATGGTCTCCCATTCCCTCCTCTCCTGTTCTAGGACTACTAATGCTAAATTCCAGCAGGTACCACCTGGACACCACTTAGGGTATACATGGAAGGGTCCTGCCATATCATTCCAAATAAGAGAAAAAGGAGAAGTATTATACCTGACATTGGCATGGGCCACATCTTATACAGAGCCATTTATCTCTCACTTTTTTTTGCAGAAAAGGCAGGACAAGCAGATATTGAGGATATATTACAAGCATAACAGAAGACATTTGGAAAATCTTTGTGGTTCAAAAAGACAGGAGAAGCTGAGATAAACAGAAAAAAATACTAGGAGAACTTGCAGAGAAAGAGTGACCATGATTTGAAAGAAAAATTTTGGAAAACTTTTACCAAAACCCTAAGTGACAAAATATTGAAAGTGACAGAGAAACTGAGACAGTGTATATAGTCCTTTCGATCTCTTTTTTCCCCTAGCTATAAATATTTGATACCAAAATTTGATTGGATTTCCAAAACTATGCAAAGCCTGCATATTTGTTTGTTTCTAACCATGGTTTGTTTGTCTCAGAAGAGACAATCAGACATCCAAGTAATCATCTGCTCTGGGAAAGAGCATCTGTATTTAAGTTATGCTGATGAACCAGTTACTCTGAAGAAAAACTGTTCATGATTGAAGTAGATTCAACTGAGTCTATTTTGCAGATGAAATTCCCAAATGGGTTTGCAGTTACACAGGATTTAGTTACCTAAATAATCTTACTGTGTTTCTTGGCACCAGGCTACATATAAGCACCTTGTTTTCTTAGAAGTTATGTAAGAAAACCTGCCTCATAACTTAGATGTGGTTTAAAATACAAAACCAAATACTAAATAAGAATTTTGATATAACACTACCATATAAAATCTAGTTTCTTATATTTGCATTTGTCAAACACCACCATTACGAGCCAAATTAAGAATTTGGTCTCCAACACCATGTTTGGTTTATGTTAAGTTTAAATTATTTATTTCACATACTTTGAGTCACTAGTAGCAATTTGTAAGCCTTATGAGTCACTGTTGTTATTTTGATTGTGTGGAGTTTTTTGTTGGTTTATTCGTTCTGTTTCTGTTTCCACCTCCAGTGTATTTTGCTTGTTCAGTGTTCAGAAAGAGCACATCCTTGAAAAGTACATGCTTTTGATTTTTCAGCATCACTTAAAGAGTACAGCAGTTAGTATCATTTCAAAGCCACCAGAAAATAAAGTTCAAAATAAATACAAAGACCATTCATACTGGAGAAGGCATTATCAGCCCAGTCCAGAGGAATGCCCCCACAGGCAGCCCCACCTTTGGGCGGCACAGGTCTAGATCTGAACTGGAAACCACATCACCTGAATACGGAAGACAAGAACTGCTAAAAAAACCAGAATCATTAATGCTATGGATAGTCACCACTAAAAGAAAGAACATAGAAAACTGCATCACTGGGGTGATGCAGCTATACAATCAGATCCTCATGTCATGTCAGCTGCAAATGTTGCAGTGAAGCTAAACTGCCTGCATTGGTGCTTTGGGCTACCACGGTGAATTACAGCCACATGCTTATACACATAAGAGAATTTGTTCTACAAAGAGTTATTGAGAGATATTTCACTAATATAAGAGAGAAAAGTATGGTCATGTATTGCATGTAACCTATAAAATCTGGCTCAGAGTAGTTACTGAAATTCCTGGAGGTTTTTTGTGCTTCATATCTGTTCTACTTAACAATTGCTATTTACTCTTGCAGACGAAAAGAGTCCAGTCTTGCCTTAACATTGCCTTCCTTAGCACAGAAGTCAGGAAGGAGACCGTGGGCTCCTACAGAGCCTCTCGCCAGAGTTGCTGTATACAGTAAGCGTTTTAAAGAACTGTTTTCTTACATCTGAAAGTGAATCATACTGATTGTGCCCTGACTATTCAGACTAGCTTGGCACACAAAGATTTGAGTAGGAGTCTTGTGGGTATAGACACTCAGGAAAATTCACTTGGGTCACTGGAAGATGGTTTGTGCAACAGAGGTGTACAGATGACTGTTGGACTTCCAAGCCTGTGAAATGTGAACCACTCAAGTCCTAAATACTGCCTCCAAAAAGGAAGAAAAAAATTTTCTTGTTGACTTTTTGCGTTCTGTGAAAGGTAAAGCCTCTTCTTAGCAGCTGCATCCCTGTCAATGCACCTGGCAAACCTCAAGGAACATCTCTGTCTACATGAGCCCAGGGCTTAACAGAAAGCTAGGAGATACCATTGCCACCAGTCTGGGACAACACATCTCTGTCTCCACACTGATCATGTCTAAATTTGAGCATCAGTGGCCTTTAGATGACATATGTGATGATGATCCCCTCTGCTTTTCAGATGTGTCTGTGAATCTAAGAGGGAACCTCTGAGGATAAAGATCAATGACCACAAGGAGCAAGCTTTTATTATTCACAGCAGAGCCTTCTCCATCCCTCTAAATCAGGTGCATGCCAGATCATTTATAGATTCTCATTGTCTGTTCCCCGCCATGCTAAGCTATTTAGCCACACAGACTGCTACAGTGGGTCATCAGGTGGTACATTAGAGCTATTACTTGCTGGAGCCGTTCTGTCATTTGTACCATCCCAGCATAGTCCTCCAGCCTTTCATTCAGGGAACTTGGCTAGAGCCTCTCTGGCTCTGGGATATACTGTTACATTCTAGATACAGTCAAAATAGATCCAACCTTAGCAGCCAGTTTCATTTGCAAATGCAAGTGAGCCTGCATTTGCATTTCATACACACAAATATGGCACGAAAACAATTTACACACTCATAGGTAAAGAGATACCAAACTGCAACTCTCTCCAAACTGCAAAAAAAATTGATAGAGCAATGCAGTGCCAGAAACACCTACAACCATGTCTGTGGGAGTGGTGGCAGCATACAGGGTTGGTGAGGTTGAGTTTGCATTGGAGAAGGTGAACAGGGTACATATGGATATGCGAGTCTGGATTACAGACATCTGAAAATGTGGGAAATGGCATTCAGTGCAGATATTTATGATTTGTATCAATTACTTCTTTTAATCATTGCCAGCTTTTAATTATAAGTTGGATATTGCTAAAGTTTTGGGGGGTTGGGGGTTTTTTTGTTGGTTTTTTTTGAAGGGGTGCTTAAATACATTATTGAATGAAACAGAGAGAATGAAAGTGCTTATGTTTTTTAAAAAGAGTTAGAGTGGGACTAGGGGGTGAGTGAAAATGGCAATGCAAGATTTGGTAAGGGAAGATTCTCTTCAAGGAGCTGAGCTGAAACACTATAGCACTGCAAAGCTGAATGAGCTCTCCAGCATGACACCGTGAGGCTCATTGTTTAAGCCTGACACAGAGGAGTACATAGACTGAATCTTAACTACAGTGAAAATACAATTTTTATTTCCAGTCCCTCTGAGTAACCTCCAGTGATAGAAATACAGATAAAAAGGTTAAGGAAGTAAGTATGATTTTTATCTATGAAAATCTTTATATCCAGTGTAAAAGCTAGTAAGGATTTGTCTAGAATCACTATTAAAATCTTTGTGCAAAACATACTGTATTATTCTGCATTAATAATATTATTGGACAACATAAACCAATTCCCTGTATACCAGTCTTTCCTGACTTTCTTAGGTTCATTTGATTTCATTAAAGATACTCATCAAGAGGCTTTAACTGACATGTCTGTTATTGCCAACAGTGTTTTCAAGATGATCAGGTTCTGTCTGAGTAAGGTTTGAATGCTCCTGTGAGACCTGCACAACACAGTCCTGAGGAAGCAAAGGACAACATCTTTTAAGTCCTTATTAATAACAATATCATGAATGTCTGTTAGTTAAGCACTAAGACTGCTAAAAAAAATATTATCAGCTTCCTGGCTAGATAGCCTTGTTCTTGAAACTCCTTCCCTAGGGCAGCTCTTCCAACTATGCATGTATCTTCATTGTGTATCTTTCAGTTATTTACCTTTTTGCTAAAGATTTCTTTGATATGATTTGGTATTTGCAGGCTGACTTTCCAAAGAGAATATTTTCAGCAGGGAATGTGCAGGATGTTTCCACTGTAGTTCAGCCATTTGTCAAGGAACAGAGTTCTTTACCATGTAGTATAAACACTTGATTAGGTATATAACACAGTCCACTACACAGTACATCAGGAGAGCACAAAACTTGTCTTTTCATCCAGTGTTTATCCCAGTGAACTGTCCAAGGAGATAAAATAAGGATCTTGCACTCACCCACTGAGCCAGGATGCCCAGATGGGACAGCCCACCTGTCCTGAATACAACCCCACATCTCCACTGCTAGACTGATAGTTTATCTTGGAGGGGAAATGCAATCTGAATGTTGTAAGACATTGTAAAAGCTTCACCAGAATAGTGTTTTAGAGTTTTGTTTTCTGGTAAACAGTTATGTTTGGAGCTGACAACTCCAACAAGAGCCGGGGGAGTGCATCCAGTTTTCCCTGTCCCTGCCTCTTATCCCATGGGTGAGATGGTCTCCACAAAGTTGCATTATACTGCTTGGATGACACCACCTATATAATATGTCTCACTACTAAGCATATAAAACAAGGTTATTTCATGTACTTAAAAACCAGTAATAAATTCAAATGAGTGTTGGGGAAAGCTGTTTAAAGTTTGTGGCTGTTAAGAAGTGGTTTTATGCTAATTCAGACAGCCTGGGATATTCTTCTGAGTCCAGCTGGTAGTACATTCAGGTGCAAGAGAAGCCTATAGCCCTGTGCCTGGGTGCTGAGTCCTGAAGCTCTCCAAGTGCATCACAGTATTGTGAAACATGGAGCCAAGCAAACTCCCTTCCTCCCTCATTCTTCTGAGATTAGCAGATCTCTTGGGAATGAAGGGAATTTGGAATATCCCAGTAGCACCTTCTATGGTATAAACGTGAGAATGCTTTCTGCATTTGAAAGCTGAGGTATTTGTGAGGATACATTATTGGGCCTTGCTATGTCAGAGAAAAATGCTTTGATCAAAACAGTTCCTTTTTTTATTATTATTTAAAATACCACAATGTATAAAAAAAGAAAAAAAAAATATGCTGTATTTCGTCTTTGTGCTAAACTTCAGATCGAGAAGTTATTGTGGGATAGGGAAAAAAATACAAGCAGAGATGGCTCCCTGGGGTACAGAGGAAAATGCAAAGACAGTTGCTTTCAGTCTCCTTTTCCAGAACAGCTCATCCTTCTCAACACTGCACAGGTTACAGCTGCACATCACTGGGAGTTTTAGGTGCAGGTTTTTTTTTACTCTTTGAAGGCATCAATGCCACATGAGGACTGCCCATATATGTCACTTCAGAAAATACACACATTCTCTGCTTCGTGGATAAAGGTGTATTGAAGAAATTGCCTGTGGTTGGGACTCAGCAGAGGGACCGATTTCAAGCACAGTCAGAGACATTTTGCTTGATTTGAGACTAAATGCTTCATAACCCTCCTCTTGAATTTATCCATTTAGTTAATGGTGGACACCAAATGCTTTCCCAGCCATGGGTACTGCAAGAGTAATTTTGTTTTTACTTCTGATCTGCTCAGAGATTTATGGTATATAAGTACAGAGAGAACAGCTGGGCTAGACATATGCTACAGCATGTGATTCAAAACTGTCTCATATGTAAAGCTTTGAAACCACAAAAACAGCTTCCGAGGGAGCAAATAGGAATTCCACATCCTTCAAGGAAAAACCAAACACTGTGAAAAATAGAGATGGTTCTAGTTACAGGCTGTGAATTTACTGTTCCTCACTACTCATTTAGATAGATATGTAATACAAATATTTTTGAGATCTTAAGTCTTTTCCTTCCCACTTCCTTAAGGTGACAAATTAAAGAATTCCAGTTACTTACTGAAAGAGATTTATTTTCCTGTCCTCATTATACTAGAGCTTCTTCCACACCTAAGAAGGATAAAAAATGTAAAATTAAAATATTACCCTTTTCTGTAAGTCTTCATCATAATGATCTTAGGTACACTGTGAGGAATTTATTATTCACCCCATGGAATTTATGCTAACATTTACTTATGTAAACTCTGACACTTATGCTCTGTGAACATTGTGGCATTTGTTTTTCATGCACCAGATGATATCTTTGATATTTGCACATTCAAATTGTCTTCTTTTGTGTGTGTGTGTGATTTTCAGGTATCTGACATCATATTGCAGGTAAAAGCTAAAAGTATGCCTATTTATTATTCAAAAAGTTATGATAGAAGTTTAGCATAATCTTGAGTCTTCAGCATGGAGGTGTGGATGAGAACATCTGCACAAGCCTTGCTCATGAAGCAATGGGTCAGACAAAACCACAATATTGGCAGGACTCAAAAGGTATGGTATATGCCAGTATGACACAATATTTGTTTTACAGTACTCTTTAGTATTGACCATACAAGACTTATGACTCTCACTGGAACCAAAGAACCATGAAGCATTTAACAGTTTAAACAGTTGAACAAACTTCTCAAGAACCCTTAACATACCCACACTGGGCTCAAAGCGAAGAGCAGGGAAGCAACAGTAGCAAAACTTCATGAAGAAGAAAAGATCAGAAGTCAGTCTGTTATGAAAGAGACCATTACTTCACATTTATTGTAGTTACAACAATATAACAATATCCTTTCACTCTGTTGGAAAAAACATAGCCATTATTACCGGGATAAAATTGATTCTACCTGGAATGACTTTACCTGTTGTGACAGACATCAGACTGCAGTTATTTCTTGGCTTTTGTAAAAGAACACATACATTTCCCACTTTGCCAATTAATTTCAATGAAAAAA
>VXBX01009479.1:227107-270424 GCA_013400415.1 Scytalopus superciliaris
AAAAAAAACAAACCGAAAAGGTTAGGCAATAAGCCCATTTTGAATATAAAGGAATCTGTTATAATCTCATCTACTTTCAGTCTAACTCATGAGTCACTATCTAAACCAGCATGACACCAACACATAGGAGGTGTACCAGGTGTTTCCAGAAGGGCAAGACTGAATGTAACATGAAAAGGTGGCTAAAGCAACCTTTATTTCAGTTTTGGGAGTATCCACTTAGCTCTAATTAGAGGTGCCAAGTGCTAACAAAAACCAGCTTACCACAAAATTTCTCCATGGAAACACAGAAGCATTGCAAAAAGGATGTCAAAAAACAGAGAGATTTTCCCAAGTTTGGGAGCAATAATTACCTTAATAGGAACTCCTCTTTATAACTGAAGAAAAAAAAAACAACATAAGGTATGAAAGCCAGCTTTGACTGCCAACCAGGCAACCAGGCAACAACAGGATGTGAAAACTGCCCTCACCACAGAAGTTTGTATTTCTGAGTCCTCATTTCTGTTAACAGTATGGATGCTACTGGAAAGGGAGGGATATTACTAGGAAATTATTATTTTTCCAAATCTAGAGAATGTAGGGGAGAAAGGTCTCTCTTTTTCTTTTTTTTTTTTTTCTTCCCATTTTCTACCTTCTGATGATCTAACAGGAAACATGTGAGACTGGGAAATCTCTCTCCTGGTGAGGCTTGGCCATCCAAGGACAGGAATCTGTCTCAATGCCTGAGTCACCAACATTTGGATGAGACAAGACACTGTTTTTCCTCTCCCTTTTCCTTAGTTACATTTTGTTAACCATTTTCTCCTTCTCCAAATTATTTTTTCCTCCATTGCTGGCCTTGCCTTACTCTGTCTTTTCTTTCTTCCCATAAAAAGCTGTTTGAAGTTACATGATAAACATTTGCCACACAGATGGCTGATCATTTAAGCTAGGACATCATAATCTTAGACAGAAAATCTGAAAGAACAGTTTGTGTCCACATACCTTTCCCTGGCACACTCCGTATGCAGATGTCTGCTGGTGCTAGCTATGACTTTGTTTCATAGATTACCTTCCCTTTAAAATCTTGCTGAAATAGAAAAATTTCTAGAAAATTTCCTAGCATGTCACCTGGAAGTGAAGAGGTGGTGTTGAGCTGATGACACCTGCAACTTGGGTTTCATTTGATTTAAGTGACAGTACAGCAGGATTTTCAACTCTGGCTTGTGTCCATGTTTACTCTCCCTCAGAAGTGAATGCTTGCTTTGCAGAAACTAATATGACAACTTATTAACACTTCAGTCTTTGATGAAAGCTCAAGTTAAGAGTTTCTGATACAGCCATTCTTTACCATTTTCTTCTAAGACTGGTAATTTCACACTCTTTACAGGCCCTTCACACCAGTATACCCAGCATGTTAAAATCCACTTCACTCCTCCTGGCACAGTGGTCACAGTGGTTTATGAAAGGCTTGAGGCTGAAGGGTTTTCTCTGACAGGGAATCAAACCAGGTCAAGCCTAATAGTGCTAAATCCTGGCCCACAGACCATCAGGAGAGGTGTATCTTTAATAACAAATCTAGTAATAACCAGATGCAATTACTGGAGTACTGAGAAGAAAGCAAAGGGTATAAATCTCCCTGATGAAGCAGTAGGCTTACAAGAGGTGCTACATGCTTTGATCAAATTAAAATTTTTATTACACTTTAATTAAGACCAGCAATTTGTGACTGGCATGCAAACCCGTTGGCATTTCTGCTTTGTTCCAATCCACACTAGCAGTACAACCTGCACTTTTAAGTTCAATTTGACATTTGTTCACAGCGTACCAATCATTCAATAAATCTCATTATTATGCTTTCTTGGAAGGAGATAAAACTAGCTGTCTTTAGACTTATTTCAGAACTCTAAATGTCAGACTCTATGAGCGAGGACAGTGTAATGGATGTGTTAAAAAGGTTTTTGTCAGATCCTACCATCATCACAGCACAGTTCTATGCCTTCAATCTCTGAGAGCAAAGAAATGATCTATTTTGTGAAGTAAATAAATTCTGTCTAACTCATAGAACGGAAACATGTCAGAAAATAAATAATTTTGAGACATTTTTTCAAGTGGTTTATGTGTTTCTGAAAAAATAACTCAAAAAAAAGACAGTTTTAAGAAACCATTAACTGGAATGAACTAATTAGAAACAGATCACATGATGATAAATGAGGTAATTTGATCTGTTGACTGGACTGCTAGCCTGTTAGTATGTAGAGTGACCCTGGAGATAATTGTATCAGTACCTGTACTAATAAGGGTTTATGGAGATCAAAGCTGCACAATATTCCCAGACCCTCAAGTCCCTGGATTGTACTAAAATTAGGTTAGTAAATACATATCAACTAATTTAAAGCAGTGCTATTACAATGTTGCAGTTATGAAATAAAGAGATCTTGAAAGCTTTGAAATTTGACAGCCAACGTTAACTCTGACCTGGTCCTGCTGCTCTCATTCCACAGGATATGATGGACAGTGAGACAGGAGGGAAGGGGTAGTCCAGCACTTAAAGGTTTGGTGGTGTTGTCTGGAAGTGACCTTCCAAACCTTATAGAAAGATACTCCAGACTACTTCAGAAATCAAGCCATAGTGACATCTATGAATGGCCTTGCAAAGAAACTAAAATTCAGAACATCCAGTGGTCGGTCCTGCCTTTTTCTGTCTCTTCTACAATGTGACTCACTTCACTTTGTTGAGAGCAAAGGTTTTCAGGTGAGACTTCTGCTCTCAGATCTCCAGCACATCTCTCAAAACTGCACTGGCTTTCAGTGCCTTTTTCTCTGGTGGGGGTTTCATAATACTTTTGTAATACTTATGCCATGATACATTTATGCTTCATACACTTGAAAAATACCTCTGAAAATGCAGCAGCTGACAAAGACGTAATTGCTCTACATCACATGCAGGTAAAGTTATTTCTTCTTGGCTTACTGTCATTCATTTGGATATCTTATTATTTGAGTTGATAAGATATTGTCCAGTGTTGCTTTCATCTTTCTTTTTATTATGAAGGTATGTTGTATTTAAACTTTGGTTGCTGATGAGGAGCTGAAAAACCCAGCTTGTTCAGTTTTCCTTTTTTTCAAACCTCAGGATTTTCACTTTTGAAAACAAATAACACTGTCAAGACATTGTATTTCACAGAATCACAGAATCATTAAGGTTGGAAAAGACCTCTGAGTTCATCGAGTTCAACTTTTGACTGATCACAGCCTTGTCAACTAGACCATGGCACTAAGTGCCAGTTGTTTCTTGAACATCTCTAGCCAACTCCAGGATGATTCCACCACCTCTCTGGGCAGTCCATTCCAATGTTTAACAAACATTTATGTGAAGAAAATCCTCCTGATTTCCAGCCTGAACCTCCCCTGGTGCAGCTATGTTCTCTTGTCCTGTCACATTTTCAGAGAGAACAGACCAACCTCTACCTTGCTATAGCCTCCTGTCATGTAGTTGCAGAGAGTGATAAGGTTTCCCCTGAGCCTCCTCTTCTCCAGGCTAAACAACCCCAGCTCCCTCAGTCACTCCTCACAGGACTTACCCTCCAGACCCTTCACCAGCTTAAATGCACTTCTCTGGACATGTTCCAACATTTCAATGTCTTTCTTGTAGTGAGGGACCCAGAAGTGAACACAGTACTCAAGGTTCATACATGATCACCAGCAAATACTTACTGTCATCTGTGATATAGAAAATTGCCTGTTTTCTTGATCTGTCTTCCAAACGTCATGCAGCAATGCAGAATTTTGTTGGGAAAATGTCTCTAAAGTGAAGATCCCTGATCATCTGGACCATTTCTAAGTGGCAAGGAGAGACCATTCATCAGACCACCTAATTTCTCAACTCACACAACCATCTGCTCAAATTCATCTCGGATGATCGACACATGCATACAGATGGGCAGACTTCCTCAGTGACAGATTCATGGCTCATACACTGGTCAACATGGAGAGGTATCCTGGAAAACTCACATTTGAGGTCTTGGCTGTCATTGCCCAAGCTATTCATAGAAACCGCTTTGACCAACTGTTTTCTGGTGATTCCTATGACTTTCTTAAGAATCAAACAGGAAGCCACATCAGTTGTTCTGGCATCCTACTCCCAGCAATGCTTTTGCTTAGCTGCTCCCCAATTTCAATCTATGTTGTATAATGGACAAAATTCCATGTGATGCTCAGAAAGACAGTAGTCAGAAATGTGGTTTTGATCTCATCAAAGCAATAGAGGCAACCCAAAATTGATTTCAAGGAGATTCCTGGGAAACATAACCACCAGAAATGGCTCTTGACCAGGTGATCTGTTCTAGAAGACGATATATGGTTCCATAGGCCATAAATTGATGCCCTTTATTCTGAAGGTTGTAACATCACATAATACTAGAAGAGTTGCCAAAGATGTTAAAAAGTCTCATTGCAAGAAAATAAGAGAGCAATAGAACTCTCCAGAGAAGATAAAAATCATAATGGAAATTCAGACTGTAATGTCCATAAATATCTTCAGCCTTCATTTGGATGGAGATACTTGTACTACCTGGTCTGAAAATTCCTTGGAATGTCACATCTGCAAGAGTGTGACACCACCTATACTAACTTTTTTTTCTGGGCAATTCTGGAACTCCTTCAAATAGGATGGCTGCATGGAAGCTATTACATTTTGCAGAGATTAAATATGCTGAACATTAATGCAGACGTTTTTCCAGAAAATATTTGAAAACTGGTGATTTGAGTAATTCCCTCTCTTGCTTTTTAAAAAAATAGTTTTCTTGAAAGTTAAGAAGTACATGTCAGTTATACAAAGCCACACAGAGGACATCAAAACAGATGCCAGTTCTCAAAGGGATCCAGACAACTACAGAAGGCATCACTGGAAACAATAACCTTACACAGAGTTGTCTTTATGACTTAATAATAACAATATAATAGGAAAACAAGATTCAAAATCCCACAAAGCACTCATTCTAAAAGATGAAAAGACTTTTTTCCAGTATTTCCAGCCTTTAGCATAAGCCAGTCCACATCTCCAAGATAACACAAGAGCTCATAATGGAGGAATTCTAACAGAAGATGAAGAAAGTATCTTTTCTTTTGGCATAGAATCATTTTGTGCACCAACTGGTGCTGAAGTATGAAGTGTCCATGAGGCAATGACTGCATCAAATCTCTCAGTAACAGTTTCAGATCTTAAGTTTCCTCTTGTTAAAAACTGCACTGTGTTTACAACTGGAATTTTTTTCTACCTTTAGCACCCAGCCACTGGCTCTTGGAAAGAGAAAGGAAAATAAAAAAGGTGTCAGCAATTTAGAATACTCTTCTAAATAGGGTTTGTTCGTTGTGATGGACTGAGTCACTGCCTCAGGGACCACATAAGTACATTGCAAGGATTGATTATTCAAAGGGAAAATTATGTTAACCTTTGGGTCTCCCTGCATTTTGAGAAATTATTGTCCATGTAAGTAGAAAATGGACATGGAGACCAAGTCACAACATAGTCCTGAAACTTGCCCTACAGGCATAATAATAATTTGTCCATGATGGGGATGAAGGCTAACCTTTTTACCCACTGTCTCTGTGGGAGGCAAAGCCTTGCTCTGAGCTCTGGTGACCACATTCTTCACAGATATAATAATGGTTTTTAACACATCTGTTGGTATATAAATGTTGGTATATAAATATACACAATAGTCAGTTGCTAGACTGATGAACTGAAAGCAGTTATTACATTTGTTTCCTCTGTTCCCTATTCTACCAGCACAAGAGCAGATATTGACAGCTGGGACTTTCTTAGACTATAAGTGTTCTTATTTTCTGCATGTTGATGGTACCTATGGGCTATAGGCTCCATGCCCCCTCCTGACTCATAGCTGGAAGTGTAATCTTCTCTTCGAGGGACTCAGACTGGGTTTACACTATATGACTAATCCCAGGCAGGGATTATATGCAGCACCCCAAAGAACAGAATCAATATGCCAATGTCTTCTGCAGCTGGGAATCCTGCTAGCCATCAGGATGGCTGTAACTGCACACAGCCTCAAAACTGCTCTTCATATTGCCATGAAGCAATTAACTATTTGCACATCTCCAGTTTTCATTTCATTGGAAGATATCTTGCACAGAACAGAAAGTACAAATAAAGTCTACTTTATGATTAAAGAAATTATTTGTTTGCAAAAAAGAAAAAAAGTTCTTTGCAAAAGCAGATATTCTACTTGTCTATGCATATTGAATATGACATTTCCAAAAAAAAAACAACCAGAGCACTATAAGAAGCATACCATCGACAACACCTGCACCAGAGAGTTTAAAATCATATCATATGCCACTATAGTGAACATAGTTTGTTTTCCATTATTGCTTAAATATGATGATAACCAATTTAAGGATTGACATAAACCCCATATTGTATTATTCTGAGGCTTTGTTAAGAGCAAAGAATGTGTGACCAAATCAAAGGCTTTACTAAAGCTAATAAACACAGCTTCAGTCATATATGTGGCCTTTATCCACAGCTTGATTAATATCACATTTAACCTAGAATAAGGCTGAGGTTATGGAGAGCTTTAAACAGAAACCAGATTTGAAATAAGGCTGGGTGAGGGGAGTAATACGTTTAGATTAATAAAACCATTGATCTTTCCACACACCAAACATTTGGAAATGTTAGCTAATGGCATTAAAGCAGCTGAAAACTTGTGATTACATAAATCCAAGAAAACACCACCTTTCTGGTACACGAAAAGTCTTCCAAATTGTTCAAAGATTCAGCAAGCACTGAGACATATTGAAGGAATCATGAAAGAAAATGATTGCAGATTTGAACTGTAAAAGGGGGATTTCATCCACCCGTTTCTTCAAAGGGTAATTAATTCTTTTCAGTACTTCATTAAAATGTATAGTTTCAAAAGAGGAAAAGTTGATTATTGATTTAAAAGAAAAAATAAACAATACAACAAATTAGATTAACTTAACTTCTCAAAGGTCAGAAGGTTTCTAAATCTGTTAACAGGCCAGGTGATGATTATTTAATGCCTTAACTATTTGTTATGTCTGTTACAATTTAACCTGAATCTTTAATTCATTAAAATGAGTTGTTCTAGCTCTCTTAAAAAGTCCTTTCATTCCTTTCCAAATGCTCTCAGATTCTTCAGCCCCTTTTAACATGAAAATCTAAATAAAATGCAGTTTTTCCTTTTCTCAGCTCATCTTTATTTCCATTTCAAAGTGGAGTATAGTACCCAGATCAACAACATACCTGTCATGTCTATTATTTTTGCCATTTCGTATCTCCCTACTGAGATATTTCAACCTGTCATGGGTCATTTGAGGATAACAGTTCCTTGCTTTAACCTGACTAGTTCCTGAAAATCTGAACTGACTAGGGATGATCACCATTCAGAAGTTAAGTAGTTGCCTCCATAGTGAGTAGCTCTTATTACCTCAATTAGCTCAACAGCTCTAGGCTGTATGGTGGATGTGTAAGAGGAGGGTGAAGATTTTTCCCACTAAAATAGCAGCTCCCACAATTGCCATAGTAAAAGTAAAATTTCTGTCCTTCACATAGAGATGAAGTTAGCAGAAGGCTTTAAAATAAGTCAGTCAAAGGAAACTGTAATAAATAGTCAAGGCTGGATACTTGCCAAAAAGTTTGAATACAATACTGTGGGACCCGTAAGAAAAAATAAACTGTTGTGAGACAGCACGGGCCAAAGGGAGATCCTGAGCATACACAGATAGTATAGGAAGAGCCTTTCAGGAGGAGGGCAGCTGTGGCTTTTAGAAAGTCAAAACAGTTATATCTATACCCACATGCCCTCTTCATTTGCAGGTGCCTGAAGACACCCAAGAACAGATAAGCTTACTTCTGTGTGTGATGCATATATTGCATCCAGTCACCCACATACTTTGGTGAAAAACAAAGCAAAACCAAACAAATAACCAAACAAAAAAACCCTAAAAGGCTTTTTAAAGACAGGCATTTGTAAATTCCACTGACAAGGTTTGTGAAAAGTTGTTTAAAATCAGATGTCAAAGGCAATGAAATGGGTAAAAACAGCCAAAGCATTCATGTGGGACTGAAAGGTATATTATAACATCCATTCAAATTTGGTAACCTGACTGGATGTATAATTTGGGGGATTTTATTTTTCTTTCTAGTGTCCTTCTACCACTAACCATTCACCCATTTGGTACATAAGAAAAGCGTAACTGAAGAAAGGCAAAATCTATGCTTTCGGTCAAATCCAAATCTCACTGGACAGATTTCATTGCTAATGGGAGCCAGCATAGATAGTGCTACAATAAAATATTAAAAATTTATTAAAAGCATCTCCTCAGAGTTGAAAGCAGAAAATATTTAATCAGTCCTGACAATCAAAGGATGATCTAGTGGAAATATACACAATATTCATTCCAGCAAAGAAAAGATGGGTGGGCATGTCTTCTTAACTTACACTGATTTATTTCATATGTTTTTCTATGTGCACGGCTCCATTCACAAGTCTCTCATTTGACCTGTTGACACACTGGTACACAGATCATCCCAAATTATTTTCTTTATTCTCCTCTTTGAGACGTTCTGATTAAAAAGCAAACCCAGAAAATTCTGTTCAAATGAAGATGCCAGTATTTCACACATACTTGTGTCCAAGATTTGAATGAAAAGATGAAATAACACAGTTCTGGGGAAGTGGGAAGGGGAATAAAAACAAACAGTAAAAGTAGGTATGAAAACATTGGAATATTTAATTTGAACATTTCAATTTAAGTGACTTCCACATTTCCAAGACTCATGCACTAAGTGATAGTACTTTAGGAATTTCCCACGGCATTGCAGAACCCACATCATCCTGTGCTTCATATGTTACTCCCAGCAGGTTACAATACATCCAAAATGATGAGGGAAGCACCAGAGAAGCACCAGGTGGGAGTTTGTCCAAGCCTTTGCTAGACATCTGAAAAGTACTTCTCTGATCATCTAACACTTTATCCAGTACCCAGCTGTGTTCACATATTTTCTTATGAGGTTTTCTTCTCCTAAGAGTCTTTTTTTGTGGTGTTGTTTTCTGATCAGCTCTCCCTATCCTTCCTGTTCTTATTCCCCCCAAAGTATCCAGTTCATCACCCAAACAAGTGAGCCCATAACAAATCCATGAACTGTATTTTGAAAGGCCAAAATAAATTGCAATGGTGGAATGACCTGAGTTACAGGATATTATAGGGACTTACATTTGTCCTTCCTTCCTGTGCATTTGTAGAGTTGCACAAGGCAGCTCTGGTCATACCAGTTCCCACTGCCATTTGTGCTCCACCAATCCCATAGAGAGACTGGCAGCTTAATGGCTTTGTCTTTGAGCCTTCAGTTCACCCACAGTCCACCAAACACTATAATCCTCAAGTCCCTTGGTGAGAACATTGTTCATCAAGATGCCCCATCAAACTGAGGCAAACTGCATTTGATGTCTCTGCAGACATATTCATCCATTGCAGTATTAGCCTGGCTGTTGCTGAACAGCTACAGTACAGGAGCCTGTTCCATTTATGATTTTTATTCCCCAAGGTGTTTAAGTCACTTTCATTTCCACTGATGTTAAAATATTAAAATGTTGATAACACGTATCATAAACCAAAAATAGTTACTAAAAAATATATAATGTATATGCATGGATTTTCAATGGATCTTGAAAATTAGCACTTCAAATCGCCTTGACTCTCCAAGAGAGTTTGGTTCCTGAGAATATAATTCCAAATCATTAACTTCAAATACATTTCTGCTATAAACTTCAACAGGATAAAGTCTTAAACAGAAATCAAAAATCCTATTTCACATATTGCTTGTAGAGACATGTATATAATGTAGCCTAAGAAACGTTTTTAAGGTACAGCTATAAAAATGTTGGGGGTGTAAATGTTCATGTGCCTCTAAATAAAAAACCCAATCAAATTAATTATATGTTCAGAGGAAACAATTAAGATACAATGATGAAAAACACTAAAAAAGTCTGCACATGGGAATAATTGTGGTCACAGGGAAAGGTGGAGGGTATTCTTTGAGAAATAATATGCTAATGGATAAGTAAAGACCCATTGAAGACATGATACATCAAGTAACACACTAAATGTTTTATGTTCAATCACCATACCTCAACTTTGCTATTCCCTGCCTTATGAATGACTAAATAGACAAGCTTAATGCCTTATAGACTGCTCTAATGTTATTTTCAAAGAGTATCTAATAGATTTGGCACTGCCATGCAGCAATTTACTCATGTTGTGTGCTGGCCTGTTTACCGAGATGTTTTCTGTATGACTATACTGGCCTAACTCACCAAGTCTCAGCCTGGAATAAACCCTAATACTTAAAAATCTTTAAGAGGTTTAGCCAGAACTGATAGCTTTGATGATGGTTCCACCTCTGGCTCTGTCTGAGAGCAATCAAGGACCTGCAGCCATCCAAGGACAGAAGAACAAAGGATGATAGCAACATTTCATGAGAATTCTTCCAGAGACACCAAACTGTTGCTTGGGAGAAACAACAGAGGAACAGAAACTCTTTGGCACATCTTCAGGCCTGATAGCCTAACAAGCATGGTGGAACTGATGGCCTCTAGGTAAGTTAAACAAGTGGAAAACCCACTGATTCCTTTTAATTCCTTTTGGCTAACATCTTTATGTCTACTACTAAACAACTAAACAGTGGAGCTTTCTTTAAACAGATTCTGGGTGACAAAATTGTTTTGCAGGATGGCAATCTGCTTCACCATCCCACCTGCTGCAGCAGCAGGTTGGACCCAGGGGTGTAGGAAGGCTCTGTTGAAGATAAGACTGAATACAATTACACTGTAAAATCAAAGAGTTACATAAGTGCCAAGTGGATTATAAAGTAGCTGCTGTATATTTTATTTTCTTCTGCTTCTGACCCAGACTCTCTCATCTTACTGAAATAAAGCTGTGCAGTGGGATGCACTTGTGAAAGAGCAAGTTCTAGTCAGAAAATCTACGTCTGCACTTCATTGCTGAAACCTGAGCATGTTTGCCTCTCTGACTACCTCGGCAGGAATATAAATCATGGAGTAGAAGTGGTATGTGTTGAGGTTCATATACATAGCTATTTTGTGGCCACAAAAATGTGGGCATGTATTTGACAGGTGCAAAGTACCAAACTGTAAAAAGTGAGGCCCTTTCTCTCTATCAGTTTCCATGCCATGCATGGGCTGGATGGGAGCTGGCTTCTGCCCAGCCCACTTGCAGCTCAGTTGAGGTGTGTCACATCTTTTGTCTTCTCTCAGCACCAGGCACAGGATTGCAACACCTTAACAGAAAGCTGGGGCTGACCTTTCTGAAAACAGACCTCCCAGACACAAGTCCTGTTTTCAGAAAATGCTTTCCTTTTTTCCCCCTCTTGCTTGCAGAATGCTATAGGTAAGTAGTGAAAGAGCCTTGGCAGTACACACAGATAATTAAATATTTCATCATTCTTCTGATTTCAAAGCTTGAAACAAGTAGAGGTTACAGAGGGTTTTATGTAAAATACTTCAGATGGAGTCTAGCTGTATAAGAAAATACTGGGATGGATCCAGATACAGATGTGCTATCTACCCAGAAACTATTTGGCAAGTCAGTGAACTGTGATATTGTAAGAAAGTCTGGGCTTCGGGACAAGTTTTCAAAAAAGTGCCTGTTGGCTGAGCTATCATAGTAAAGTTGTTTATTGGCAGAGAAGTTATATGGTAAGCTGAAACGAAGACCCTGCTTCTTTTCCCACTGTGATTTTTTTCTCACCACAATTAATTTATTATAGGTAGTTCAGTCCAGACCTTCTGCATAGTGGTTGAGGGACAAAGTCTAGACATAATTTATTGGCCAGTGCCTGGTGAAAACAGAATTGCAGAATGCACATTTTCCCTCTGTTTCTCTTTTTTCTTATGCCAGACACATCAAGTACGTGTATGCTAAGTATCTGGTATGTGAGACAAAACTGACTGAGAAGGTTTTCCTTTGCTAGAGCTCTCCTCTATCATGTCGTGATATTTTTCCATTGTATTAAACAATAAATATCAAACTAAACAACAACAGCGATAAAACTTTGATTACATGGCATGTTTTTCCTGCCTGTCACATGAGCCCATAAAAACAAGCAGCAGTGTTCATCAGGTCCCTCCATTTCATAATTCCTGTCAGCTGGCTAGATGCTTTTTACAACCACTGTAAACCTCAACAAAGTGCAGAGCAGTTAAATGACAGGATCACAAGATATCAATGGCAAATTCAAGAACAGAAATCCAAAAACCTACCTGTTTTGCAAGGGGAGTACTGTGGTGTTGCAGATTAACATCAGAGTAGTAAACCCTGTTGTATGGAAAAAGGACAGGAATAGCAGAAGCTTGGTACTTGAAGGGTCCACTTCCCACCTTCAGAATGTTTTACAAATATTAATTTGACAATTCACCAAATTATCTTTAAAAGAAGGCCTAGGACAGGTTTGTGCTAAGTGGGAAGACAGCTGCGATTGAGAGTCTGCTCTGGGTGTGCCAGTTAAATCAGCAGCACAGATGAAATTAGAACTAAGTCTTTCTGCATCCCAGGGCCACAACACAGCAGATTAGATAACTCTGCTTGCTGTGCGGACAGAAAGGCCCTCTGTTTTCACACAGCCATGCAGCTGGCACTGGGGTGTCTTGTCCCTCCACTGCTGCCAGCATAGAGATCCATGGCAGGTCCTTGCTCACTCTAGACTCCAGGGTTACAGCAGAGACCAAGGGCAGGGGTCTCACAGCCTGACTTCAGTCTGGAATTGAGCTCTAATTCATTCCCTGAATGCATTTGCCTAGTTAGCCCAAAGGCAACACAGCTCTGAGACAGGGTACTGCTCTCTGTTGCTTTTACCCACAGCCCAGGCAGTCACTAGAGCTGTCACTGCAAGTGTGCAGAGACCACAGGTGTTACTCTGATGTTCTGCTAGTGGTAATGGTGCCTGGATGAGGAAGGGTCCCATTTGACCTCCAGGTTTTGGCAGGTTTGCATGGCTGCCAGTCAGGAAAAGCCTGATCTCTCCCTTTATCAAATGTGTGTGTGTGGTGTATAAGCTACTGCAAGGTATTAAAGATTGCTGTGATAAGCCTGGTTCATTGTATGGGAAAATAATTCCAATTTAAATAAGGAGTACCTATGCTGCTCTCAGTTCATGACAGGAACACTTTCAAAGGCTCCCACAAAACCCTGCTGCTCTCAGGCCAGCTTGCCCCCAGGACTGACACTGGCGCTGTGTCCCTCTGTCCCACCTGCCTGCTGCACCTGCTCCAAGCTCCTCTCACCTGTTCAGCAGCCCCACCAAAGGGTCCAAAATCATCCTCAGTACCTCCTGCCCAGACACTGTCAGGAAGCCATCCTTCTTTGCCTTTTTGGTCCTTATTCTCATCTCTAGTGGAATCACTGCACTGGAAAAAGAAACACTATGGGTCCACTTTCAGCTGTTTGTAATTCTCACCCAGGCAGACTCAGCATTAATTTGGTGTAAGAATCACTTGAGCAATGCCTTGTGGGGCAGTAATCCAGATGTTTTCATGTGATTCTTTGACAAAGCTGATGCTGAGATGTCATTAGTATGGTTGCGTGTAAAAATCAGGTGAATTTAAAAAAAAATTATCACAGGGAGTAAAATAATAGAGACCATTATACAAAAATGCACCAAAGTCTGAATGGTGACACTGAAAACAGTAAAAGTAGCTATTCCAAATAAAATAAAAACCATGCAAAGAATTTCTCTTAGCAACCTTTTATAAGGATCTATAATAATTCTAGCATATAGTGGCTGCAGTAAAAGATGGCCTGAAGGAAATAAGAATGAAAAATTGTTAATTTACAGCACAGATGATACTCCCCAAATACCAAAGACCTCATTTACGGTATTAGCCTTTTTGCAACTGCTTGAGCACCTCAAGGATTCAGCAGAAGGAAAGTGGACTGCAAAAACCATGAAAAGCGACAGAAAAGATCTCACCCTACTACTTTCCAGAAGGAGCTAAGCAGTGAATTTATCAGAAAAAAGTTCATCAAGTTTACTAAATTATTCAGAATAATTGAGAACAAAGGCATGCTGTGGATAATTGAGAAAAGTATCTGACTAAACAAAAAGTAAATGGCAGGTAAAATTCAGTGCAGACAATATAAAGTGTCCTTTTCTTACAATCTAAAAGGTAATAATTATTACAATGAAAACAAAGGGACTTAGGGTTATCATAGATGGCTCATGAAAACATCAGATCAGTTCTCATTATCAGTCAAAAATTCACAGAGTTTTAGGAGAGAGAAACCAAAATAGAAAGTATCACTATGCTGCTGTAGATGTTCCGTATCTGCCCAAATTCAGGAATACTGAGTGCAGTCCTTGTTCTCTTGATCCACTACAGCTGTAAGTAAATAGAGAGATTCAGAGAAGGGCAACAATTATGATGAAAGCTGTGCACAGTACAAGGAGTAGCTGAGAGGACCAGAACACTCAATCCAAGATGACTTAAGGGGAATATGATTGGAGCTTATAAAATCATGAGTGATATTAAGAGGAGAGGGACTGAGCTTCTTTGTCTTCTTCGGTACAATAACCAGAGTTTCCAAAGGAGCTAGTAGAAACCATACTGAAAAGAAAAAATTAAAAAACTACGTGTTCTTCCACAGGATGAAACTTTGGTTCCTAGGAGTTTACAAAGGTCAAAAAGTAGAACAGACAATCATATGAAAAAGCAACATACTAAGGGTTAATAATACAAAACCACATCTAGTTTAGAAATCTTCCTGAGCTAAAAATAGTCAAAAGTTGAGAAAATACTCATACATAATTGTCCAGACCTTACCGAAGAGAAGATACTGAGCTAGACAGACTATCAGGCTGGCAAAGTATTCATGTGGTTATGATCAATTAGGATACGCAAGCACATCTCACTAGATTTTCCAAGGTTTGGGGGGGAAACAATGAAGAGACACATTTTGACAGTAATTAAAATGTTTAACTCTATTAAAACAAAATCTGATCCTAAACACTCAAGCCCAAAATTTGTATTTTGACTCTTGAAAAATTCAGTCTGAACTCAGAACAAGTGATAAGACCCAGTGTAAAACAGTAACACACAATGCAAATAAAAGCAAGTATTATACATGCCAAAGGAGTCCTGAGATTTTTTTGTTAGCTACTATGTATATGCCATACATATTCCTATAGACTGTTTCTACTGAAAAGTGAAATATTTTAGTACAAATAGAGAAATGTATCTGCTTTGTTGGAAGGCATCATTCATGTCATGGCCTCAGGAACAAATATCCACCAAGACAACCACAGCAGCAAACACAAAAAGTTCAATCTTATACTTCCATGGACATACAAATATGTGATTTTTAAATCTGAAAACAGCATATAGGTGGATGCTCAAAGGTGACCTTTCCATAACCAAAAGCCAAGATACAATATTATATCTGTAAATTGATATCTGACCTGTAATTTACTGTTTTATTCTTTGCTTGTACTAGAAGCAATGATTTGCATAGTCAGACCTGGACAGTAATGTCCTTACCAGTGTTGTCACTTGTGTAATCACATCCTCTTTACTCTGCAAGTGACAAGAGCTTCGCAATGATTCTCCACCTGTCTGTATCCTTGACTTTCTAATTGATTTCATGCTAATGAGCCCGGCCTCTTAGCACAATCCTGTGTAATTCAGAGGGCTTCTCTGCTCATGTGCTACCTGAAGTTCCAAGCTGAACTTCAGAATTGTGAAAATTCTGTCCAGTTTCCTCAGAGTTTAACTAACCCATTCTTCTTCAACAAATATATTCTCTGTATCTCTGTTTTCTATTTCAGCCACTAAATCTCTGGAAGCTGAAAAGAATTTAGATTTTTGGACAGGATTTCAGATCTATTTATTTCTTCACTCTATCCATCACAGTCACATGTACTTCACATTTCTGTACATGCTGAAGAAATGAAGTGCCATCATTAGTAATAGTTTTTTGCTATTGTTATATCTGTTCTCAGGATAGTTAAAGTTGCTTTCAATTTTCCATTTCTAGCTTTCATATCTTCATCACTGTGACCAAACACCACAAACTGACTTCAAATTAATAAGCAGACCTGGGTATTTTTATTTTTCTTAGTCACACACTTTCTGTTGGGTGATGAAGTGCCATTTCTGATTTCAGACTTCTGCCCAGTCCCCAGGTTCAGATGACACTGACATTCATGAAATTTTATCCTTATCACTTGATTTCAAGTGATCTAGCATGTCACCAAATACTTTCATGCTGCTCATTAGAAATAATGGAGGTGTATTTCACGGGAGATTTTCTTAGAAGTTCCACTGTGATCCTTCGTGCTCAGGAAAGCCTAGTCTTGCCCAGCCTTAGGGTAACCTAAGAAATGCATTCTTGTGTTTCCAGAGAGAGCTCTCCAGAATACCCAAATGGACCTTCTGTGATCCAAAAGGGAAATCATCTGATTATGATGAACAATTGTAAATAAGGCACCATGAGAAATTTTACCAAAGAGTTTTGGAAAAAAACAGAGGCTTTGGCAAATTGCCACACACATACTAAAGAGACTTCATTACATGATTTTACAATTAAGGAGAAAACATCAAAACATATTGTCACATTCAAGTTAAAAACAATGCCTTGTATTGAAAAGCATCTGTTTCAAGTTAACTACAGATGTGAACTGTTAATACAAACCATGAATCTTATCGTTAGTGTTTTTGTTTTAGCTCACTTTGTATCACAGAAAACTTAACTGATTCAGGCATCTTTTAATTAAGTTGATCTTAATCCAATTAGGCAGAAAAATTCTGATATGTTAAAGAAATGGTTTGGAGCCCTCTCAAGTGCAAAATTTTCAATAGTGTCTTCTGAAATACAGGCATTTTTATCTGTACATTGTATGAGCTATGACTGCTGCAGACATTTTGGGTGTGTTTAACTCTCACAAATACCTATGTCTTTCTTACCTTTGGAGTTATTTCAAAACAGAAATGAGAACTGTAGCTGAGAAATTTTCGAGAAAAAGAAAACGAGGGAGAAGGCTCTATTCCTTAGCTAATGCCAAAGTGCACAGTCACTGGGAAAAAGGAGAGAAAATTCACACAGTAGAACATCAGTCACAAATGAGAATTTGGACAAGTTTATGAGTGCACAGAGAATGTAGCAAAAGGGCAAAATGCAGTTGACCAGACAGTTTTAGGACCCTGTGACAAATCTACAGAGTAGCTTGAGAGAACTTAAAGAGTCAATGTGTTTTATTGGATCAATAGGACTTCATGAAACAGTGCATGTGCGTGTAAAAGTGTCGACCTGGGGCACTGGATTTTCTCATGTGTGGTGCTTCTGAAACAGTACTATTTTTACATACACCAGAGTCCCAGGAAAAGGGTCTCAGAAGAATTAAAGATCATTAAAAGGTATTCAACTGTAAGGAAGCATCACATATGTGCAAGCAAGGTTTTCTCCTGATGTGTACAAATCTCCAGTCAATACGTTAAAAAAATCCAAACACATCAGGCACGCCTTTTCAAATGAGTTGAGCGGGATCTTCTAAGGAAATAATAGTATTTTTGGCTAAAGTTAATAATGAGTGTTTAATTAAAAGAAGGTGTTTCCAATTTGATTTCTTTCCTAAATCACGTAGAATTCAAGTGAGTTTTTTCCTTCCCTTCTAACAGATCAGTAAATGTACATATTTTTGAAACAAGTCAACATTTTTTAAAATAGTATTTATAAGGTGGTGTGTTTAGTGTGTTGGTATTTCTAAGTTATTTCACTTCTGCTGAAGGCAGCATAGAAAATTGTAGGCAAAAGATAACCTAATTACTTCTGTCACAACCACAGTGTATTAACCCAGCTATTAATTGAAACATTTTTAACACTTGATAAACAACAATTGCCTACTAATTTATTCCAGGTTGAGGTGGTAGCTTGTAAAGTGCTCAAATGTAGGCAACTTCTGAAAAGGTTTCATGAACTGTAACACTTCCCACATTGAGAAGGTGGATTGCTTGGTTCATCATTTATAGAGCAGAAATAGTTTCCCTGTACACTTTCTATGGCAAGACTAGGATGTAAACAAAGATGTTGTCAATCTGAAGCTTTACAAAGCTTAGTGTGAGGATTTCTCTAAGTGTTATACAGTGAAATAATTTCTGCTGATCTCTGCATTTTTAAACTTCATATTATCACATTGCTTATCTGCAGCCAACTTACAAATCCCAGACATAATGAGATGTGTTTCTTAAGGACCATGTTAAAAAATTACTTTTTTTGAGCAAACAATTTTTTTTCCCACATATGAAAATGCTTAAACAAAAATTTAATGACTGGATCCAGAAAGTTCCCTTTAGGCCACAGAAAATTACTTTAATCTGTGAATGTGATTTGCATCCATCAGAAGACAAAACTCTTCAGTCAACAGTATAGTTAGCTTTAAATGTAGCTTTGTATTTGTTCTGCTTTAAAAGTGCTTGTCTCTTTCCTGAATGCAAAAATTAATGCCTCTCTCTCTGCTTACAGAGGTGGTGACTGAACAGAGGTGTTTATTGGTAGAACATTCATTAATTTAATAACACGTTCAACAAGCCACACTATATCCCTGATGAAAGGTTAGTCTTAAAATAACACTGCGTGAAAGCACAAATTTAATTCTGTTTTACCAATATGATCTGAAATGCTTCACAGAGACAGTTGTGGAAGGGAATTTCAGATTCCAAAAGTTTAAAAATCAAGAGTTTAATAATCCTGTTTAACAGTACTGTACAGTGTGAAAAGTTCCCACAATGAATGCAAAGGCAATCGAGGCCAGATGTCTTTCAGGAACATAGAGATAAGTACAAACTCGGACAGTTTGATGCTCCAGGATAGGCAGTAAGGAATGAAGAAACCCAAGGTATCCTGTTAGCCTGATTATTTAAAATGATGCCACAGACATTAAGAACTTCAGAATCTGACCCAAATAACTTTTCATTAATTTACCTTGTTAAAAATATGCATTGAGCAAGCAGAAGGCAGAATGAGCTCTTTAACTTACCAGGCTTGTTCTGAACACTTCTATTTATTTTTCTGTCAGTATGCTAACAAATGGATGTTTAGGTAACACTGCAGCTTTAAAGCTTCCTACTGTCACTTAGTAAGAATAGAGGTTTGCTAATTTCATAAACATAACCAGAAGCCAAAAAAAAAGACCCCAACAGGGAAATTATGACTGTTCCTACCCTTTTCCTCAACATGTGAAGTTTCCAGCCCCTCAGCTGTGCCAAATGCTGAACCATCTGATTGTGTTGCTGAGGAGGAAAATGTGGCTTTGAAGAAGGAGAAATAATCTCTTGGACTGGAGATGAGGAAGTGTTTGACCACAGACGTTCTCACAGAGGGGTCTATACCTCACAGGGAAGTTCATGTACTGGGTGGCAGTAGCATGCAGGGTTTCAGCTGAGATGCTAATTTGCCAGAAAAAAAAATACGAGGATAAAGGAATGGGAGGAAAACCTATTTCCTTAAATCCTCTGTCCTTTTCATGCTAATAATCTCTCTAAGTCAAGATGTTTTTGCTGATTGATTAGATTAAGCAAGCAGTACTTAGCTCTGCTTAGTCCATGAAATGGACATAACAACATAAGACAAACCTGCCACCAATGGAGAAGCCTTCATGCAGGTAGAACTCAATGGCAGTGAACTGCTCTCTATTTGATCCTACTCAGGAAAGTATGTGTATCCATGACCCAGCTTAGGTAATACTACAGTACCTTCCCAAACCAAAATAGAAATACTCAGTACTAACCACCACAGGTTTTGTTATAACAATAGTGGCAAAGGAACTTCAGATCAGTGATGTGAACACTTTAAAGTTCACACATACTAAATAAAGTGCACCAAGTGGGATCTTCGACACTAAAATCTTACCTAAGGTCACTTTCCACTCACAGTTCATGAAAAATGGTCTTAAGTGATAGGATAAACCAAAAAACTGTGAAGTCTTCACACATGTAAAACGCCTTAGTCTCAATATGTGCTCCTACAGAGGAGTATTACTTCAGCAAAGACAGCAACATTGAGCCTAACACCTTGGTCAGAATGTACAAAGTAAAAGGAAATCTTTTTCCACTTACAGTTTCTATCAGCTACACTGGCAGTAAATTCTTCACCATGGAGGGGATCCTATAATCCTACATAATAAATCTTCTTACAGAGTTTAATCTCCATCATGAAAACCATTCATATGCATTGACCTTCTGCCAGTCTTAAAAGAAATAAAAGTTATGTACTGTAAAATCAAGCTACCTCAGGTTAAAACTAGCATTAATTCTCTAGTGCTTACCTTTTTCTTCTGAAAACACGATTGTTGTCTGATGCATGCTTTTAGCATTGTCAAGTTAGTTTACTCATTCCTCTTGAAGCCCTTACAGTGAATTAGAGCAAAATAACATTTGGAGAGTTTTAACTCTTATCAATTGCATGCTTACTTCATTTGCAGTATAGCTCTAATGATGAAAACACAAGATTTTCTTAATGCAGAAATGAGATATTCCTATATTAAAGTGTTTAGGGAGCTAAAACATGGATCCTATAATTTCTGTTCTAAGTTAAAAAGCTCTCAGTTTGGCATAAGGCTGCTCCAACGTAAATATCAGATGAGTTAGAAAACAGCAAAAGCTGGAAATATAGCCACCTTCTTTCCCATTTTCTTGTTCATTATAATATTGCAGAAAGAGTTGAAACCCTTATGTTTTCCAACATGCCTCCACCGGGGAACACCATGATGGAAAACCACTCAAATACATCAATTTATTTTCTTCTCTTCATTTGTCCCCATATGATCATTTGATGTATGTTACCATCTTCAAAGTTCTATCTTCCCAGTAAGGAACTGAGAGACATTTTATAGCACCAGCATTACAACATGGGACTTGCAGGAGGAAATCATTGGTAGACATTTCACCTCATTAAATCTAGCATGGTACTTCAACATAAATCTTGATTCCTTCTTGATAATACAGTATTGATGCAAGAAAACCAAACACCTTGTATGAATGTTTTTAGTTATGCATGCTTTTAGTTATTTCCTTTGAACTTAAATATATTGCAACTATGACCAAAAATTATTTCAGTTTCCAAAGAGGCAGTCACATGGCTGAGCATTAATCAAGCACCTCTTCAGTGAGTCCTAAAATGCTAGGTCACCACTCAACTGTCATCTGCCAAATTTTTTGTGGCCACTTTTCACCCCAGTGATTGAAAATTGAGTTATGGGTCACAGGTGCCTCAGAAGGCCATTTCCCATGGCCTCACAGGCCATGAAGTAGGAAATCTGAATGCAAAGACAGGGAACAAGAGGCTGAAAAAAAAACGCTATGGAAAAGGACCTGCAGGTCCTGGTAGATGGCAAGTTGAATATGAGTCAGCAGTGCCCCAGTAGCCAGGAGACTGAACTGAGTCCTGGGGTGGATTAGGCAAAGCATCGCCAGCCGGGCAAGGGAGGGGATTGTCCCACTCTGCTCTGCCCTGGGGCTGCCTCACCTTGGGTATTGTGTGCGGTTTTGGGCACCACAATATAAAAAAGACATTAAGCTATGAGAAAACATCCAAAGGAGGGCAACAAGGATGATGAAGGGACTGGAGGGGAAGAGTGGCCCAGGTCACTTGGTTTGTTCAGCTTGGAGAAGAGGAGACTGAGGGTCTTTAGCATCCTTATAAGGGGAAGCAGAGGAGCAAGTACCAATCCCTTCTCTCTGGTGACCCATGACAGGACTTGAGTAAATGGCATGAAGCAGGGTCAGGGGAGATTTAGACTGGATATCAGGAAAAGGTTTTTCCTCCAGAGGGTGGTTGGGCACTGGAACAGGCTGCCCAAGGAAGTGGTCACAGCACCAAGCCTGTCTGAGTTCAAGAAGTGTTTGGACAATGCTCTTAGGCACTGTAGGACTACAAGTCTCATAGCTAATTTCTCCCTTTGACTGCAACTCATAGTTATCCACCCAAAAAAGAAACTCCCTTGCTTCTCAAGGGTATCCTGCTGACTATGCCAGAAAATGTAAGACCACAAGACTCAGGGCTACAAGCTCATCAAGGAGTTTTACTTTAAAAATATACCAGGCTCCAATAATATCCATCCTTCAGATTATTAGAAGCGCCTTCAGTTCTTTTAACACCTTAAGAGAGAGTGCATAAGAAAAAAGCTACACACATTTTCTCAGAGGGTGATTTTACTGGTAAACTTTTGAAAAAATAAGAGTATTTGGCAAAAGTTTAAAGAGTAACGCACAACCAAAATAGAGCATTCCACAAAGCACTGGCTTAGCATACAACATAGCAAAAATGAACCCACCCAGTATCCAGCTACCCAAAATATTAAGAAGGGAGATTAGAAGAAGAAAAAAACGAAAGACAAAAGGAGATTATTCAATGCCTCCTTATACTAAGTTAAAAAAATATCAAATAATTATTTTTAAAATATCAAAATAACACTAGACATCCCTAAGTGCTCATCATTTCCTTGTCACACTCTAAGTCCTGTAGTCATCATGTTAAAACATACTTGAAAGATGTCAGTTTTGGCACCTCAGTACTTGAAATGTGTTTCTAAGTACACTCTGCATTAAATACGTCATCTTTACCGAACCAACAGCTCAGGAATATCTATGTTCAAATAAGCAACTTCTGAAGAACATCTGTTAGCCTAGAGTGGGACTATTTATACTGGTCTTTGCACTGCAGTTTTTTCTAATATTAATACTGTAAGACAATTTACTGTGCAGTGCAAACATTTGGTAGTCTAGTACCTCAGGATTTTTGGTTACAGCATCACAGGTCACTCCTGATATGAGAATGCAGAATACTAAGGGTTACAGAAAGAAGAAAAGATAGGTACAATGTGGTAAGGTCTACTATGAAAGCATCTATGATGAAAGTGTTTAGCAGAGGTCCTAGCAACTGATATGCCCTCCACAGTAGGGTTGACTAGTGAATTTGAGCATTTCCACATGTGCTGGACAGCTGGAACTTGTGTCACTCTGTGCCTGCTCAGAATTACTGGACTGCAGAAATTTACCCTGTGAGAAGGGAGCAGAACATAAGCAGAATTCTCTCAACAAATGTAACCATCACTGATTAAACTTAAAGTTACTAGGAAACCATATTAAGATGATATTAAATAGTCATTGACTCATTTCCCAAGGAGCAATGAAAATTGAAAGGATTACCATATGCCATTAATTTAAATGATATCAGAGGGGCCTCATAAGAATGAAAAATTACCACCGTGGGTAATCTGTACATATATTAAGTCAAATTAATTTTGAATCTCGAGATTTTTGCAAACAAGACGACAAAATAATTTAGAAATTCTCTTTTGTTACTAAAATATTATTTTCTTGAATTGAACTCTAAGAGCTGGGGAGACATCATTTATTGACATTCCAGGTAGCTAATTACCTGATTGCGACAATAAACTTCAATATGTCAAGAATTAAGGGGACAGACATTGGCTTTGATTTACATGTATGCAGACCATATTCTTGGCTGGCATAAAAATGAACCTGTCTCTGTCCAAGTCAGTGCTGTCAAGTTGCATTGATTTACAGCCATTGGAGACTGAGACAGGGTAGACAATAGGTATTTTTAGAAGTCATTCTCTAGAAGAAACTCTTATGAGAGGCCAAATTCTACACCCTACACCCCTTACTCAGATGCAGAGTCCCAGTGGGACTGACAGTAAGAAGAGAAAAACAGCCCGTCTTCTGGAGGTTATGGCTGAGAGTTAAGCATAAACTCTGATGCAGCTTAATAGTAATTACATTTAAGCTACATACGTACACATTTAAAACACTGTAAAAAACACGAGTAAAATTTAAAATCAGTGGGGCTTGAAACATAAGCATGCCTGAGCTGAAAAGATAAGAAACCAATTCAAGGCATAGATGCTAACATTGTTCACCCTCTCTTACTTGACAGCTGCTTGTCTGAGGATCTGTCATATGGAAAATATGTGAATACGATGAAACATCTGTTAATGTATCTCTGCTCTCACCCAGCTCTTTAAAAACAAAAATTGTAGGCTTGTTACTATTTTCAATAGTTCCCAGACACTTGTTCTGTACATCGTAGTACAGGGATGATGATGTCTTGGGCCTGCCTGACTGCTTGGAGCCAAAATGGCAGCACATTGTGGTCATCTCAGGCATGTGGGGAAGTACAAAGACAAGGTCTTAAAGTGGCATGTAATGACAAAAAGTGCCATTCTAGAGGATTTCCATTTGGGAATACTTAGCCTGAGGAGACCTAATTGCACCAGCAGCTAGTTAAGTTTGCAGTGTGATCTAGCTAGGGAGATAATTACTAGCCCAGCTGTTTCTGTTACTTCTTTTCATCTTACTAGACAGCCACTTCCCTGATTTCTTGTATGCTGATGACACATGACTTTCATACCTGCTGGACACACTGACAAATTATTCCAGGAATTTGTGGTTATTACTTTGTTTCTTTACTGGAGAAACTGGGAGAGAGTCAGCAAAATAGGTGAAATTAAGAAAAAACAAGGAGACTCCTTTTTCATACAGAAAAGGGGACTAAGAGTCCAAATTATTGTTTCTGTTGGCTTTCACAGTAGTCATGCAGCTTCTCAAACTTAATAAAATGTGCACCCTTCTCTTTAATGCCTATAAAATATATATTCCTGTTCAGACACAGCTATCTCACACCAGACTGAGAATGCAATGAAAAAGATATATGAGTTCAACTGAGCATTATTTTTCTACTGACTGACAAGGTACTTTGTATAATTTCAAAATCTAATACTCAGTATATTCTCATTTCTCTGGGTTTTTTTCCCCTGTCTGTAAATGCAGCAGTAGGCAAGTTTAACCACATTAGGAAATTTTAATTTTCAACCTGATGACGAGATGACAATCTGTCTCACTTGCTGTCATGATCTTCTATCTCAAGCTGACATGTTTATTCTTGGCCATTTACAACTGGGTTGAGCATGCCATGAAGGAGCTGAGTTAAAAATGTTGGGTTTGATTGAATATGACACTGCAAATAAACATCCCAATACACTCTATAAGTTTGTTATCCTCTTTCATCATCTCAGTGCTGCATCTGATAACCCTGGGCACCTGCTACCAGCAAGCCCACAGAATAGAATGGGCATCAGACAAACATATATGAAAATGGCACAAATACCAGCTATTAAGAACAGAATTCAGATGTAAAAATTCTGGGGAAAAAAAAGAACAGTTGCTGCTCACTGCAAAATTCTCTGATACCCAAAAGTCATAGCCTTGTTTAAAGAAGAGACCGCATAGCAACAGAAAGAGAGAATCACAAAATATCCATGATTTATCCTTATTTTGGCTAATGAAAGATTCCTTTTAAAGAGCAGTCTTCATTGTACTACTCCCACTGTAAAATGGGTGTAGAGGCAAATCTCATACGATGACGAAGGTGGAAAAACCATAGTAAATCTCTATTTCAGTGCCTTTTGTTTTTACTACTTTGGATGTGCATTTTTCAGAGCTGTAAAAGAATGGAAAAACCTACCAAACAAGCAAACGCTCTTCTTTAACCCTTTGGCAGTGGCCAAGGAGTGTCTGGAAATCTTGAATTTTAGCATTGGGATATTGAAACAAAACAAACAAAAAAACAGCTCACAACTCTCAAAATCTGGCAAGAGAAGTGGAGAACATAAAAGCTGTGAAAATGAGGCTAGCTAGGCAAAAGTACAGAAAAGGATTGGCACCAGAAAATATTAGTTCTCTGATGGATTTTTGAACACCTACAAAGAAAATTGTGGGGGGTTTAAAAAAGATTCATTGTTTGTACTTTGAAAAGTGGTGTTTAAAGCAGAAATTGAAGAATTCATCTGAGTACAAGTAGCAGTAAACTATTCTTCATAAGCTGTTTTCTTATTTTCATGTTCCTCCATTCTAGTCAAAGACAGAGTTCTAAATAAAGTGATGCAACAAAGTGTTTCTGAGTATTATAACATCACTTTCCCAAGCCTGAAAATCCAGTATTCAAATAGCTTAACCGTTATGTTTTCAGAATAAGACAACATAGAAATAATCTGTATTTTGACACTAAGTTATGAATAAACAGAAAATTAGCTTTTGGCAGTGACACACAATCATAAAGATCGTCCAGTTGCTCAAATGGAAACAATATAAATATGTCAAATAAAATCAGCAGACAATTTGGTTAGATGCTGTATATTTACATATTCACAATATCACTAAATATAGGCACATGTTCTTATATGTGCATGTGTGCATGTGCACACATGTGTAGATCAGTTCCTTGATTTTACCCAAATATTTTGCATGCCCTGTATTGCCATAGGATTATAAGATGGTTGGACTGGAAGGAACGTTAAAGATCATACCCCTGCCATGGGCAGAGGCACCTTCCACTAGACCAAATTGCTCAGGACCCCATCCATGAACACTTCCAAGGACAGGACATAAAAAACTTCTCTTGCCCTTTCTCCTATATTGGCCTGGTCTCTGGATTTCTATTCTAGGAATTTTTCTGCTCATCTACCATAGGCTGATATGGATTCATTCAAGGTTATCAGGGCTGCTGGATATGCAGCATTTGAAACAGCAGGTAGTTGGTGCTTCAGCTGTTTGACTTGCACCTCCAAGCTTGATTGTCCCTAACTTTAATGGCTCTGGCTATGACCATGGTGCTTTGGGGAGCCCCAGTGCTCCAGCAAGTACCACTGCCCTCTTTCCTTCATTTGGAGCACTCAAATAGAAAATGCAGCAAAAGGGACCGAGGTTGCTGAACAGCCCAAAAGGAACCTGTTTGCTAGAAAAAAAGATTGAAACTTCAGGCAACCCACTGCTGCACTGCTGCCCTCATTTCTGAGCTAGCACATACCTTGTGCTAGCCTTGTCCTCAGTCTGTATCTTCTCCAGATGAAAGAAGGCATAACTGCTGACCTTCACCCTCATCCTTTTCTGAGTGCCTCTGGTGTGCTCAGAAGAATTCCAGGGGATGAAGTCCCTTTGGCAGATGACTGTGTCCGGGACCTCTCAGCCTGTCCCTGCTCTGTTGATGGACGCAGCGGACAGTGAAGGGAGCAAGTGACAACATCCACGGGTCCCATCAGGGATCTTTGTGGGGCAGAGGGCACTGGGGGGCTCCCAAAGGCAAGCAAGCTGGTGAGGTTTCTCCAGTCAAGGAAGAGGTCACAGGATCTCCAGGGAGCTAGTCACAGCACCAAGCCTAACACAGTTCAAGAAGCATTTGGATGATACTCTCAGGCACATGGTGTGACTCCTGGGGATTGCCCTGTGCAGGGCTAAGAGCTGGACTCAATGTTCCTTGTTGGTCCTTTCCAACTCAGCATATGTGATTATGTGATTGTCTCTACATGACCTTCAGCATTAAATCAGCCAGTTCAAAATAATGACTGCAGTTCACTGCTTATGAGGATAGCAAATGCACAATTATTTGAAAGGGTTGCTATGAGGGGTTTAACATGTAAAAGTTTGAGAGAAGCGCAGATATGGGGACAGAAATCCCCAAACAGGAATTTCCATAAGAATGCTGAAGCACAATTTCTATTGCTCATGGCAATTTTAATCTTTCATTTCATTCTTCTTTCAATGCTTTTTCTGTCCAGTGGAAAAAAAATATGTTTGGCCATACTTCCAGGTGTAGGGCTTCTTCCTTTTTCCCAGGCACAAGAGCAGGACTGTTTAGTTCTGTTTTTTATATATGTGCACTAAAACAGAAGAAAATAGGTTACAAAAACTGTGACAAGAAGATCTGCAGGTGTGTGTCCCATGATCAGAGGCAGAGCAGCTGAGAGGTCAGGAAATTGATGGTTTTAACTTTGAAAATGTTGTATAATACATTCAAGCTAAAAGTAAACCATTTCTTCCCACTGGGAAAAAAAAATCAAAATCATTTGCTAAATCTGCACATCAACAGGTTGCATATTTTACCTGGATTGATTCTGAGCTATGTGACTCCTTCAAATTACATTTACATTAAAGAACATACAGTTACCATGTACTTTTATATTCTTTCATCTTTCTGTCTTGATGACTATTGCAGTTTCTGTAGATACCAAAAGATTAAATAAAAGACACATTGCCCTTTAAAGGAGCTGTGCAAAATTCAGATACAACTCTAATAAAAATATTTCCAATCCAGCAAGTAAACTAAGGACTTGATGGTGTCAGGAAGGGCAAAGTTCAAATTGCAATTAAGACTTGTAATGGATGTCAAGGTTTTTTTAAAAAACATGGTTGAATGGTTGAGTGCAGTGTGTAGTGATTAGTGGGTTGTACTCAACTTGGATACCAGGAGAAGTAAAGTAGTGTGGGGAACTATCCTGACACCTGTACTGTTTAACTGCTTCATCGATAGCCTGGAGGAGGCATCAGAATGTTTGAACATCATGTTTACAGTCCAGCCAGGGGCATGAATACTAACACTGATCCTTCTCTTTGAACAAGATGACATATATTTGCCATGCACCTGATATACAGACAGCAGTCTTTCCTTGTTTCAAGCTCTGTCCTGTGCCTCGTATCACCATCTTCCCAACCTGTCCCTACCCTTATCCACTCCTCAACCTGTCCCACTTTTTCGCTTTTGCTTTATTTTTCCCTGGTCCAAACCCACCTCTTGTAACTGTTCTCTAACCAATGGTTAAATGCGTATTTTCCCCTTCTCTCTCTAAGTCTTCAAGCTACAACCAGGAGAGTGTTGAGAGGACACGACAGGGCAGGTCATGTGTTTACTCTTTTGTCCCCTGGAAGCAGGGTGATTTGTCTCAGGGACTGACTCAGACAGATGCTGCAGTTTCAGCCTGGCTCATACTTGATGCTGATGCTGACCTCTGACAAACAGATGGAAATGGGGTTTCCATGAGACTCTACCAAAATAAGGTTTTGTTGGCTTTCCCAAGTCACTCAGTTTTGAATCTCACTTTTAGCGCTTCCCAGATAAAACAATGTAGCCAAAACTCAGATCATGGTATACATGTTTATTTAGAAGTCTGTATAACCTTTCATGTTCACTAGGAAAACATTAAGACATCTCTGAATAAGTCACTTTTTGAACAACTTAAACTTGAAACAGGAAAAGACATTTAAAGTAACACCCAAGGTGCAAATTAATCTATTTGATCAATTTGCAGCCAATGACAAATGAAGAGCATGGTGACAATGGGAAACTGAAAGCAAACTTAACTCTAGCTATTGTTTCCACTTCTTCCTAAACCAAAGATACAACTAGCTCAGCCACTTCTGTACACAGGACTTCTCTTACAGAAAGCTCGTACAGATCACCTCCACTTCCCTAGTACAGGCTAATACAGTGGTACATTAGTGAAGCACACAGACAACTGATAATTCTTAAACATAAGTTGAGCAAGTCATCACTGGCACAGCCAAGTGATCTCCAGGAGAGAAATAAGTTATATCTCTACCTATTAAATGACAAAGTAATGATAAAAGGGCTGTTCTTTCAAATCTAGACAATTTTTATACATCCGTTCACCTTATCCAAGAAAAAGTTATACTCATTGAGGATATCCAGTGATTTGAGCATATTCTACCAGTTTGTATGGGGAGCCTTTTAAGAGAATTCTAAGAAAAATGCAGAATTTTTATCAAGATTTGAGATTTGTTCATTTAATATTAATGAAACATGAAATATACCAGCTGTCAAACTTGCCAGTCTAGGCAGATTTCCAGATTAACTGCTTTACTATTCTTTCTTGTTTAGTGGTGATATGAAACAAAAATAACATTGGGGATTTTGTTTTGCTTTGCTTATTTTTTCTGAGCATATGTGGAGGCTTTGTTTCTAATGTTCTTGCTTAATACCATGTTCTCCAGAAGATCCAGAAGTAACACAGCCAAAGATAGCTCTAATTATCCAATATACAGTATGCAGGAAAATACAGTATTATGAATCTTTTTTTCTTCTTTCTATATTTTGCATCTGTAATCAAGCTCATGTGTAATAAATGACACTTGGAATCCTATTACTGTTTGTGCCTTTAATTCAGGAAGTGAGATAAATAAGTGGTATCAGCTGGGCCAGCAATTAACTATGCATTGAATTGCAGTTTCAGAAATAGAGCCTAATTTGGCTCTCTTAAAAAGGCTGGTCCCAGAATATATATAATATACCTTGTGCATTCCTATATGTATGGTTAAAATATATGGAGCCATCGAGTATTTCCTAATATGCATAGGATATTAAGGAGTGGACATGGCCTGCTCTTTTATGAAAGGCAGGAATAGTCTCAGGAACTTGCGATATGAGTGACTATCCGAAACCTTCAGGTCTCTGGTCATGTCTACGTGACAGACTGTGATGCTGTGCACGGACAGATGGGCTTGATGAGCACCAGAAGGAGCATTGCTACAATGTCAGGGTTCCTCCATGGCAGAGTACAGAGCAGAGCACCCCCAGCCTTTTGGCAGGGCCTGGCTTATTCAGACCTAACTGGGGCAAGTAAGTCAAGAAGTGCCTTGCAATATCAGCATTTGCAAAGTGAAGGCAACCACAGTCCACTGCATTTCTCTCCAGTCAAACTCATGTAGAAAGACTACAACCTACTCCAGTTCCAGATAGGAAGATACATCCATATATATACACTTTAGTTCACCCTCCTCTGAGCAAAGGGTGTAGACTAGATGATCTCCAGAGATGCCTTCATACCTAAGGTATTCTATGATACCTCACATGGGGCAAATGTCAATGCTATCCATCCCCTCATTAAAATGCCAAAACATCATCACTCTGAAAAACTTCAGACTGAGTAAATGAAGGAGCTGGGGAGAGGGTAGATACAAGGGAAATGTTGGAATAGACAGATCTATAAGCAAACAAAAAAAAACCAAACAAAAAAAACCAAAAAACAAAACAAAAAAAAAAAAACCAAAACAAAACAAAAAAAAGATATATGAATTGGAAGAGCTGAATAGTGGCACAGGAAGCTGGTCTAGAAGACAACTAAACGCTTTTTGTAAAGTCTTGTTTTCTCTGAGAGAACTGAGGAAAAAAATCAGTAATTGTGAATATAATAATGAAAGCATCAACTGTTATTTTCTGTCAGCAAATCATTGGCAAGCATCTCCTTAATTTTGAGAATTTATCATATTTAATTGTCCCATAATTTATGCAAATCTATTTCCATCATACCCACAGAATACTAGCTATTAGTTATTTATGAGTAGTAGTAAGCTAGCTCTGAGTCATGACTGAAACTGTTCAAGAAGGAGAAAACAAACAATTTAGGAACAATGAGCAATAGATATTCTTTCTTTCCATATAGTACTGTACCTGTTTCTAGGTGAATCCATACTGAAAGTTGTCATTCACTGAACAGATATTAACAAAAATCCATTTAAAAGCACATGTAAATAGCAAATAGGAAAGACATCTATCTAGTAAAGAAAAATTGTAGTATATTCTGGGTCAGATATTCTAGACTGGTGTAAAATCAACATTGTTCTAGTGACAACAGTGGGGTCACTGAAGTTTCATTGATTTATACCAGATGCAAGTCTGGACTTTATTTCTTCCTTTTTTTTTTTAATTCCCATTGTTCAACCTGCTTCACTGCAGAAAATGACTAGCAAGAAAGACTTAAGAAGAGCAAAGTAGCAGGCATTCAGAGATATGAGATCCAAATTGATAAAGGAATGAACAGTGTATTGCTGAGAGGCAGAGGAATGAGAAGCCAGATTCTGGCAATGTTTCTGTGTTTGTGACATGTGAACTTAGAGAAGATGGAGACAAAGACAGAAGAGAAAGGCTGGAGTCAGGAATGTCTCCAGTTCTGCAGTAATTTTTTGCTAACCTTCAAGAGCTGAAAGAATTCTTAACAAAACTCCTAACAAATTTAACTCTGAAAAAGGTTCGAGAAACAGAAAGATTCATCAAAATATTTTACCCAGAGCACATTTAGAACAAGTTTTCTTCACCAGATTTACTCTGGTATTGATTTAGGCTCTTTTTTTTATTATTATTTTTTATCATAAATTAGGACTATGGCTGCATTTTTCCCACTGTCTAGCTCTATCAACATGATAACAAAAAAGATATTTTTCTAGAAATATTGGCTAGCCTGGACATGTGAAATCCTACCCTGAATTTTCCCAGGTCAGAGAAACCATGCAATGCAAAGAAGCAAACTTGCCTGAATTTGAAAACAAAGGGATACTGTCTTTCTTGTGTGTACCAGTGACAGATCCGAAGGACCACTACACTTACTTCACCCACCATCTCTGCCATAATCTGCCTGCACACCAGCATGTACATACACACATGTTTTGGCTTCACCATAAGAGAAATCTGAAACAAAGAGGCTAGGTTTGATTTGTGAAATGCTTTAAACCACAAAACTACAGAAAACACATGGGAAACAAGAAAAGCAGAAATTTCTGAAGAATAACCACTTCAAACGGGGTTGCTTATGTAAAAAAAGAAAAAAGAAAAAAAAAACATGCCCAGGAACCGACTGTTTAACAAAATGATACTAGACATATATAAAAGTTTACTGTCTGAACTAAATACAACATACAGCAATGCTAGTGGGAAGTAATTTACATTGACAGCTTTTCAAAACAGCTAGTTTTCCTTGATCCAAAATAAAATTTTTAGGAATACACCACAGCTTTTTTTAAACCTACACTGGAAGTTCATGGAGGGGGAAAAGAAATAGGAAGAGCTGATAAAAATGACTGTAGAAAGGGAAAGACCTGGTCCTAGCCCATCCTTTTCCTCCTGTTTCTCCCTTGACTGGATAAAAGGAATGGACTAGCACACAAGCCTGAAATCTGGTTCCACAGATCAAGAGAACTGTATAGTCTGGTCTTTGCCAGACAATAAAAATAAACACAGAGCAAGAGAAAATCAGGATAGAGTGAGTAAAACAGAAATAAAAGCAGTAGACAGTGCAGCATGGAACAGAGAAGAAATATGAGAAATTCTCCCTTTGCATGGTCCAAAGGGACAAAACTAGGGTATACTTCAAGTAAACCAGGCACAAATACATCCCTGATAGAGCCTATAGTCTGACAGGAGCAGGTCTGCTTACAGGAGTAGTAAGACCTTCATCTCCTCTCATTGCACTCTCACAGTTCCTCATGACTTAATGGCAATTCAATTGCATGATAAACCTCCTTGCAAAGATACAGGGCTAAAGGCCAGCCAAGGCCCATGGAGGAGTGTGTCACTCCTCCCCTAATTAGTTCAGGCAGAAGGAACCTGATCAAAGAAGTGCTGACATTCAATCAAAAGTCAGACAATATGCTCATGAGTAATAAGCACCGTCATGTTGTCAGAATGTGCCAAGACTTCCACTGAAGTACGTACTGGAAAAGGGGTAGAAAGGCCAGAAAAGCAATTGCAACATATGTGACAGAGGCTCAACGAAAGTAAATAGCTCCCTAGCCAGAAAACAACCTTCCCTGACTCCCCTATGCACTGCAGACAAAACACTGTGCACACTAAAACTGTCTCACCTCATATGGTAGCTGAATGCGGGAGATTCATCTCTGTGCAAAACCTACAGGTGCCATGGAGTCATCCACAAGCTGCATGGCAAAAACCTTGCCTGGTACAGATGAAACCAGCTCACTGTGAATTAAGCACCCCAGCGGTCTAAAGGACGAGGAAAAGGCTGGCAAAGAATTGACCCTTTTGGAAAACAAACACACAAAAGCACAAGTCATCTTTCCGATCTACAAGTCCAAGCCACTGGAAAGCTCCCTTACCTCATTGGGGTGGAGCAGGGACATGTCTCCAGGTCTTCACCATCGCGAGCTTGTCCTGCTTTTTAGGTAGCAAGGTCAAAAATCTTCATTGACAACAGGACTTTATCCCTGATGTTCTCCCAAAAAAGCTGTAGCACCCAGGTTCAGACATAGAGTTTATAGCATATTATGGCAAAATTACCAGAGGCTGTCTCTCCCCAGAGCTAGGGTTTCTAAGGAAAAATGGTCAAGACCTGAACATGTCTAGCCTGGCTCAAATCTGCTCGATACCAGTGCTAAACAATGTATATGTCATCTATCACCAATAAAAATATTAAATATTTACTTCTTCGTATAAATTCTGTAGTTTCCTCAAGTGAAAGCATTACCATCTCCTTTTAATTAAGTCCTAATTAATTAAAATACTCTAACCATTTCTTCCAATAATCTAATTTTGCTTATCTGTTGGACATCTCTCATGCCATGGCACTACATGGTATGACAACTACACTATGGTAAATACTGAAAATCATACCATTGCCTTTCTCCTATACTTTTCTTTTTCACAAAAAAGAAAAGAATTTAAAACATCTTCCAGAATACATTATGTTTTTTAGAGACCTGTTCCCACAGACCTTTAAAGAGGTAATGTAATTTTCATTTAAAAATATTCTCCTGTGAAGACGTCTCTGGTCATGAGCACCTCAAACAAGCAGAAAATGTCATATAGAAATAAGATTTATAAAAGCTGACTGGAAATCAATTAAAAAAATCAGTAATACTTGACAACAGTATGTGCCTCTTTGTGTAACAGCCCCCTATTTCATGTCTAGGTGCAAGAACCTGACACAGAAATGTCTGGTTTCTGTAGCCTGAGATGACCAGGAGGGTGATGTCTTCCTGTCCAGAACCTTTCTGAAGTGTATGGAGTGCTGAGAGTGGAAAGGCTGTGCTAAAGGGCAAACATATTATGAGTTTGCTCACTACAGAAATGCTTGGAATATCACTTCCATGCAGGTGCAAGTCATTTTAACCTTTGTCTTATAGAAAGGTTGTTGTTGCCTGACTCTGCCTAATGAATTACAAGTAGAACCGAGGCAGAATTTGGTGTCACCAGCTCTCCACCACAGGAACAAAAATAAAGAGAAAAGAAGATATCAGAGTAGATGGATAAGGAAAGGAGCCTGGCAGGGAATGTCTGTGAATTTCTGCCCCATGTCCAGACAAGGAAAGCATGTGACTTTTTTATAAAGTATATTCTGATAAGGTTGGGGGGGGTGGTTATCAGTGTAAATCCTTATTTTAAGCTTTTCCATCTCTCTCTCTGGTAAAATAATCAAGAAAACCTTGTGTTTTCAGTACCTGCAGCTCTAAGTGCAAGTCAAAGTACAAGTCACTGCTCATAATTTTTTACAATCCTGTATTATTTTAGCACTTTCAGACACCAGCTACATTATGCAGCACGTACAGTGTATTACTTTCCACAGGTCAAATGAAATGCACTTCTATTCAAATCTTTAAGTGGATGTTAACAGCTAAGGTCATCTCCACAATATGAAAGTAATTTGGATATGCAATGGATGTAAAAGGTCAACATTTTCAAGTACTCAAACACTTCTGAAGTTGGAGAAATTGTGTGCTATTGAAGTTCTACTCATCTCTTCAACACAAATTAACAGGAGCTATGGACAGTAAGCAAGTCTTAAAACAAAGAAACCTAAAGTTAGTGTTGTCTTTTCACAAATGTGCCTGCAGGGATGTACAAGCAAATTATGGATTCTGGCATTTCAGCAGAGATAACTAAGAAGAAAACGTGTTTGGAACTGATACATCTAATGAGAAGTGTTTGAGTTTTGTTATGGGAACTTCTTAATGTTTTTAAAACATTATTCAAGGGAAGGAAAGAATCTTTGAGGAGGCATCCATTCAATCAATTAAAAAATCAGAATATTTGGGGCAGTATTCACCTCACTTAGCTCTGGAAATTTCCATTTACTTACCTAAGCCCAAGTCACTGTCAATCCTTTGAAGCCAATAGTAAGAAAGAATTACTCCTGATGTGATACTATTTTTGTCCTTTCTTCTTGTTGTTACTCCTAGCTTTCCTTTAAAATAAGAGAATTGTATTTTGAAAGTACTTGGTGCAGCACAGTGTAACAGCCTTATACTGTAACTATGTTGTCGGAAAGCAGGGGAGATTGGCTCATCTGCAGTCAGAGGGCTGAGGTGGGAAAGCATCTCTGGAGAACCCCTAGTGCAACCCCTGCTCAAAGCAGGGTCACCTACAGGAGTTTGCTCTAATAAATCTGTGAACCTTTTGGAACACTAATACTAGATGTCAGGCAAGGAGACCAGTGCTTTACCAGCACTGTTGTGCTTCACATTTGACAAGAGAGCAACAGCAGCATTGAATGTATCAGGAAATTCAAAGCGGCAGAACAGCTCCCTTGACCAGAAACACAAATATTCAAAAACAATGAAAAAGACATTAAAAAATAAAAAGGGGTGGGGTGAGTAGGGAGGAGACAGGAAAGGATTCAAAAAAGTCATGTCGTCCTATGTAATGACTTGTTAGGAAAATGTTTTCACACTTCAGCCCACTGAAACTAGACTGAAGCTCCACCCTGAGTAATGTCTGTATTTTAACTGTAGATAATTGAAATGGAACACCCCAGTCTTTACTTACCCTGCCTAATGAATGTTATCATGTGGAAAAGGTAAATCAATAACAGCTGAGATCAAACATACCAATCTCCTTTTCAGTGTACAATGCTCTCATTTATATAAATCTTTACAACCTGACTGCCCTTCTCATTTAAACACAGCGAGTGAAACATTGCCCAGTACAAAAGACCTTGTCTCTTAAGAATTCTCCATGCTGTTTGAAAGGGTAGCCCAAATGAATTGCTGGAATGACCATTGAAAAGGCTACTCGTTAGCTATGACTGTCCTTGGGAATTAGCCAGATGTGAGGTAACAAGACCACAAAGTGCTGTTGGTATTGGCAGCAAAGACAAGGTTCATCATAGTACCTCTTGTCTAGACTAGGGATGTAAAAGGAAATAGAAAACAATTCTTTGACTATATGCACTTGATGTTCCATCCCCTTTTTCTATAGAAAAATGTGAGACATTTGGAATTTTTCATTTTTATTTGGGAAAGAAAAATTTGGAAACCAGAGTGACTCATGCTGGAAAGTGTTTGACTGGCATGTAATAGCCAGCTAGCTCCAGAAAGTTAAGACTGTAGAAAGAGTTTGGGGAAGGCATGTGAATTCGGATTTTAACGTGATTTAACTCTTAGTATCCTTATACTTCTTCTTGCTTTATTCGCTATGTAAATAACAAGGAAGTCTTTCATGTGGCTAATCTATTTGTTTGAAAACTGATATATACAAGGAGGTTCACATGCCCTGGGAATAAAGGTTTCAGTTTTAGGGAATGTGTTACAGGTACGTTCCCAACTGCATTGCACAAATCTCCTTTCAGGTAATTCTGCTGCACAGGTACCCTGGAGAGAAAGTTCAGATCAGACCCTTATTTCTGAGTCATTTGGGCAGCTGCAAAACAAGTGCTTTACTCTGCAGAGCATCCTGGCACTGTGGCATCCCTGTCTGAATCGAGATCCTTACACTCTACACAAAATTCCTTCTCATTTCCAACTGCTACACTTTGTTCCTTAGCCAGCTCAGGTTTTGTTACAGAAGGGCTGACTGACCTAAAGCTATAGCCTGAAGAAAAATTTATAGTGTTTTCTCAGGATTTTCCCCAGAAGCTGAATCACACAGTTTAGGGTTTTTTTTCCTATCCAATGGCAGCTACTGTAACCTTAACAGCAGCTCTCACTCGTCTTTGCCTCCTATCCTTCATCAGGGTACTGACATTCTCCACCCTCATTTCTTTTGGGAAGGGTAAGCACTAAGTTTCTTCAGTCATCATGCCTATCCTACCTCTCAGCTCTCAGCACTTACATATTGACTAATTTACTAATAATAAATCACAAGGAAAAATTCACCATCTACGCTCTAGGATATTTTTAGTATCCCTGCTAATTCAGGCTCTTGAGAGGGTTAGGAGGCATTACAATGCCCCCTTCTTTATCACCACCTGCTTATAGACACCTTGCTTTCTGTTTCCAAATACGTCTTGTTCTCCTTCTCTTCCAGTGAGTGGTACCAGTGCATCCTTCATTGTACTGACAAGGGCAGAACTGGGTCTTTCTATATCTGTTTATGATTTCAAATAAAATTCAATGTTCTTGCAGATGGGCATGGTTTTAACAGCACAACTGACAGGACTCACAGCACTTTCACCCAAACCTACCTACCATTGTGGCTCCAGATCATATGACACTGTAGTGCAATTTTGAGTGTTTGCTAATCCACATACACACACAACCCCCTTAAAAGGCTTTTTGCATGGGTTTTTTTAATAATTCTCACATTCTCCTACTTCAGCCCCTAAGTACTACCATTCAGTCATGGAGGGTAGGCTTTCTATGCCAGACATGGTATTGGAGTCCTACCAAAGCAGGCCAGCATGTTGTCTTCTGCTTGATTCTTGGACCTCTCCTCTTTTCTGATCTTTGATTATCACCTTGTCACTGAAGTGGTATCTTCATGTCCCATCTGTGACAGGGGCTCAGATACCAAACATGCCTTACACAGAGAAACAATCAAAAAGATGTGAGCAAAATGGGCATCTGCACTCACTTCCTGCCTCCTTCTCACTCTTTCTAGTACTGTCTATGTTGCATGGCACTTCTTAAGGAATCAAAGAACCTTCCTCTCCAAGTTCACCCTACTCTGCCAGCTTGTCTTCTAAGTAACTCTCCAATCATAAAACTTCTCTACTCAGTGCCCTTCCATATCCCTGTTCAAACTTCTCTTTATCTTCTCTTTGCCAGCTTCTGGTCCTGTTTGTCTTGTAAGTGACAGTATCATGAGGTGCTCTACAAGATTGTCCATCACTAAATTGCTCCCTGAGATTCAAACTCAGGCTGGATGATAATGAGCTCTTTGCATATGTGCAAGTAAAACCATCCAGACATAACAATGTCTTCAAACGCTCCTTGAGATTTCAATCTGACATCAAGTTTAAAAATAAAAGAGGATATGTGCATGAAGTCTGGTGTTTGACAAGGAAATGCACGTCTTCTATGTGAAGCAGAATTGACAAGTCATCAAAATCATCACAAAACTTTGTAAAACAGGAGCTCTCTGTCATATGACTGTCTTATGGAAAGAGGTGGCAGAACAGACAGGGTAAACTTTCGGTAATGACAGGACAAGGACTGGAATAAATGCAACAACAGAGAAATAGAAGAACAACCTGTGTAGCTGCAGCAGTGAAATCCTAGTTTGTCTCCCAACTTGCAGGTTAACAACTGAAGTGCTAGACATTTTAATACTTTACAATCGTTTGGTTTTCTCTTAGGGTTTTGCACATGATTGAATCTATTGAAAGACTGTGTCTTGGCCTTATATTTCTAAGATATATTTAATTCCTTTTACATATATATTACACATGCTACTCAGGGCCAAGTGTTATAGTCAATATGCAATCTGCATTTAGGAATCATGCCTTTTGGTTCACCCAAGCAAGAAATGCAATCCCCATCTTGTGTCCTGTTCATCTATACATGGAAAATTCATCCATCTTTTAATCTGCTCTGAAACTAGTCTTCATCTGATACTTTGGAGTGTTCAGGACAATTTTTTCTCGTGTGTCTCATTTCTGATTCTTTCTGGACCAGAGCCAGAGGTCTTACAGGAAACTGCTTCTACATGAGAATAAACGTTCATTTTAAAAGGTTAGAATACTATGGGTCAGATGTATGATCTAAAGCCATAGCCTCTCCCCAGCAGCCATCTCGTTATTTACACTTGATCAGGTGTCAAGACCACAAGTCAGATCTGCATAACTAACTTTAATTCTCTCTATTACATACAGAAATGACAGTAAAATAGCTCACTCATCCAGGATTGTTCACTGGCTGTTGTCACATCAGCTGACGACAAAAAAAAAGTTATAACTTGCTGGTATTTTATAATGTTTTCCATTTACTTCTCTTTATTTAATCAGGTTATCAGTTGGAATGCAGCAGAGGTACTACACACATCCTGAACCCTGTGGTGCAAATACAGAATCTTTTCTAAATGAATATGCACTTGCAAGTATTTTTTAATTTGCTATCACAAACAGGATCTGAATTTCAGTGAAAACAAAGTTTTCTAGACACATACCTGCAGAACTGAAATGGGAAATGAATTGTTGTGGAAAAAAAAATGTTGACAGTTAAGATGAAGACAACCTTATTTTTCAATGATCAGCTAACGCTTGTAAGAGAGCTGGACATATGAGTGGGTGTGCACTGTATCTTGTGTAAATTACATTATCACCGTGATTTTTATTTAAGGCTGCTTTTGTAGGCTGATATACATAGAAATGAGCTTAGTATAGTTCTGTTCAGTATAAGTTATTCACCACAAGTCTTTTTTTCTTACTGTGTTCCATGAGTGACTTCTCCATCTTAATTCCACACTAATCTGTGTAACATTGCACAATCACAGAATCATACATCACAAAATAATTTAGGTTGAAAGACACCTACAGAGGTCATCTAATCCAACTCCTTTCTCTAAACAGGGTGAAATAGATCTGATTGCAACTGTCCAATTGAGCCCTGAACATTGCCAAAGGCAGAGGGTTCACAGCCTGGGCAATCTGTGTGATCACCCTCATGGTGATATTATTTTCCTAATATCCCACAGGAATTTCTTTGTATTAAAGCTCACATCTGTTGTACCTCATTGTCTCACTGTGCAACTCCAAGAGAATTCCAGTTCCATGTCTACATGCAGCTGAAGGTAGCAGTGAGGTCTTGCTTTTGCCTTTTCTCCTGAAGGCTGAACAAGCACTTTTCTCTCAGCCACAAGCTGGATGTCCTTTCTCCAGCCCCCTCCCGACTAGATGACATCCAGTGGACTCAATCCATTTAGCTGAAGTCTTTCTTATCCTGGAGAACTCAGAGGGAGTCTCAAAAGGGCCAAATAGAACAATGCTTTTCTCAGCCTGTTGGCTACACTCTTATTTATGCTGCCCAGGTTGTTGCTCGTTTTCTGTGTTGCAAGGGCACACAGCTGGCTCGTGCTGAATTTATTGTCCACCAGGGCCTCCAGGTCCATTTCTGCAAAACTAGGAAGTTAATCCCCGGCCTGAACTTTTACATGAGCTTATCCCCTCTCAGATACAAGGCTAAGCATTTTCTTTTGTTTAACTCATGATGTTCATGTCATGTCTACTCCTCCAAGATGTCAAGATCCCCCTGAAGAGCAGCCCAACTCTCCCCAGTTTGGTACTGTGTGTGAACTGGTTGAGAGCGCACTCTGTCACATCATCCACATTATAGATGTCAAAAAAGCCACTGAACAATACACTTTATACTTATCTATAGAGGGAATTACAATACAGGTATACATATATATTGTTTGACATACTTGTCCTGGTCAATTATCAGCAGAACAAGGGTTAAAATGTGACTCTTCCCACACGTAGCTGCCATCATTTCTAGCATTTCTGCAGAACTCAGATGAAGGAAAACTTTGCTGAATTCAGGTAAAAAAAAATTATTCTGTCAAGATTGGAAGAGCTAAAATACCCGTCAATATAAACCATTTTTTTGGCTCACTGTTTTCTCTGAGTTTAGCCTGTCCATGTGCATAAATCTATTCTAATCTTTCATACACATAAGAAATACTTTTTTATCTTTCACCACAGTGGATAGAAAAAATGTCCTTTTAAAAGGACTTTGTAACTTTCTTTGGGAAACCTTTAGGCTCCATGTGTTTAAATCTCATGTATGTGCACTCTTCTCCTTTACCCAATTTCTTTCCAAAAGATGTCAGGCTTTAGGTAATTGAGGGGAAGTACCATTTGCAAACTATCTTCATACTGTTTTTCCACAGCTGCAGATGGCCCATAAGCCAATAAATGTATCATGTTAATCAACCCTTCCTTTCAAAAGAAGCACCATATATTGTGTCTTCCAAAGAAGACTATTCTTCCTCAAAATAGGAAGGACCTGATGACTCATCTTTGGTACTGCAATCTTCAGGTTGTCAATGGGCATCCAAAATAAACTTTTTTTGTGCTTGATCCTTCAGGCCAGCTGAATGTCTCCTCTTAGTACATGTCCACAGTGTACATTCCCCGAGTCACATTCTGCAGTACAAAATGCATTTCTATCACCTTGTGAATTCTCTTGGAAAGGCTTGCATTATCTTTCCTCTTGACTGTAGTTTGTGCTGCATGGTCATTAGCTACAGGTGGTCAGGTTGGGCTCTATCTTGTTCTCTCTCCAACAGTCTTGGTACCTCTGACGTCCCAAGTCCAAATTGTGGCTGGTTCTCATCATGGAACACTAAGCCCAGAACCATCTGAAAGACGTATCTTATTTCCTTACCCTCATGTCCAAACAAAACCTCTTCCTGAGACTTGTGTGTTAACAACGGGTCACAGCAGCTTCTCCAGGAATGCAAACAAAAGGGCTACAAGTGTAAGAGGACTGAATCATGATTTGGGTTTCACAGCATTGGCAGGAAGCTGGCTGTGTTTTAGTGTTTACTTACACAATTACTCTGCTTGCTATGTCACTCAGGGTGTAAGAGTGAATGGGTTTTCATGGCTGTTGTCTCACTCTCTGAATTACAGTTGGGCCAGTAATGCTATGCTGGCTGTGACAGGTTATACTGAGACCAAAATGTCATTTGCAACCTCATAGCCAGGAAATCTGTCCTGAGAATTACAGTTTAGCTCAAGAAGTCACTGAATTTCTCCATTCCTTGCTTTCATTCCTGTGCAGGAGATTAATTTGAAAACTGCTAGTGATGCTTTGATGGTAATAATTGTTTATTATTATTAATTCATTTATGCATGTACCTTGATACAACGGAAGATAAACAAACAAGTGAAGTCAGCATGTGTAACAGAAATAAAAATAGCCTATGAGAACATACCCTTTCTTGCATATAATGACATGTTTTTGCAGTAGAAAGTCCCTAAGGCTGATTTCTTACTTGCAGTTTCAAAACATCATCATTAGTAAGACACTGGGGAATAAAACTGCTCCATGAATCCATTTATGTCTTTACTGAAAACCCCACTTTTCTACATGAACAACAACAACAACAACAGTCACCTGCAGTTATTCCCTCACAGCTTTTGATGTGGGCCAGAAAACCATTTCAGGTAATATGCGTAGCACACTTTGCTAATCTGGGTTGGCTTACCAGCTACCACAAAGGAAGGAGCCAAATATAACATCCATTGTTAACCCCATGACTGGTCATATGCTGGTTTTTTCTGCTGTAAAGTCTTTTCTTTAAATTTGACTGTTGTTGTGGCCATAAATATTTGGACCTTATACTGAATTAGACGACATATTTATGAAATAATTCAATGGTGAGGTAGGAAGATAACTTGGCAAGATTGTTTCCCACCCTCAGGCTTATAAATTCCAGATTTTTTTTTTTTTTTTTTTTTTTACC